>JAENPR010001563.1:0-137178 GCA_018135685.1 Themeda triandra | reverse complement strand
TGGCGAAGAATACGGCGGTCCGGAATATAGTGTCAGCATGTTGGAAGCTTGCAACCTGGTCCTCAGGGTAGTGGAGAGTGACAGGTTCAAGTCCGGGGAACGCAGCTAACTTGAGGCATTTTTTGGGTGCCTGGTGGGGGGTGCGTTTTTTCTACGGGATTAGTTATTTGGGAACATTTTCTTATGAAATTTTTTACTGCTAATTGGGCTAATTTGTATACAATTTTGCATTGGCAGACTATGCTTACGAACGGTAAGCTTGCTCTTCAGGAATCGTTCAAGCAGTTTTCCACCTGCATCCCGCCGTGTCAGCTAGCTTGCGCGAGCTTGGTCAATACATGTGCATCTAATTAATTTGTCAATTATTTAATTGACCATACTCGCTCAAAATAATGCGGTGGTGCTGATAAGTTTATGTTTTATTTGTCCTAAAACAATGGCAGGTAATGGTTCCTGTTCACGTGAATGGTCGGTGGTGCTGCTACGCTGTTGACGTGAAGTCTAGGGTGCTGTCTGTTATGGATCCATACATGGTCCAGCTGTCCGGTAATGAGGTTGGTAACCACCTGAAAAATGCGGCCGTTGTGTTGACTGATTGTGTCCGCTGTCTGAGGCTGGGTCGTGGCGACAACTCCGTCGGCGGCGGCCAGTGGAGGGGTGTGCTTTTGGTCCCCAAGAATATGGAGGCGGCTGTTGTGTGGGCACCAGGGTCTACGGAACTGTTGATGGAGTGCATGATGGGCTTCAATGATGGCTACATCTGCGACACTGACAACCAGGTGCGCGGTTGTGTTTTAATGCGGCCGACCCGGCGTGTAATCATCGGTCTCGTAATTTTGGTGAATGCGATTTAATTTGGGTCTTCCATGTTGTCACAGCTATGCCCGTCGTGGACTCGGAGGAAGCTTGCGTACAGGCTGGTGAACCTGCCCTGCAACAGAGCTGCTGCCATCGCAGCGGCGCGCTGCATTGGTGGTCCGCCGCAGGTGGACGTTGCCCCGGTGTCCCGTGGGAGGGCTTAGTGACGGCAATTATGCCCGCTCAAAAAAGCTAACTTTTTTGGTTGGAGATTGGAGTCGTGTGTGCTGTTAAAACCGCACGTTTTAGACTGTTAGCAAACTAAGTATGATTGCTGCTTCGCTCTGCGCAGCACTATTCGCCGTGTGTGGCCCTCTTTACCTGTATTAGACTCTCCAGTTCCAATGTACCGACAAGTAGTGTGTAACTGTTTCAGGTTACGTTTCCTCAGTTCGTGGTCGCATTAATTGTCTGAATGAGCATCCGTGACGATAAAAAATGCAGCAGACGTGCCGGCTGTTTGTTTGCACGATTACTTATGCACGTTTCAGGGAACATCATTAATAGTGTGGGGGGGGGGCCTTGGTATGCGGGCTTGCTTAGTGACCCCAAGCATATTTATAAAATGACGTGTGTAGTACCCCAAAAAATGAGTAGTATGGACGAGCGCCGCCATTCGGCTCGGTCTGCTCTTCGTGGGGTTTTTTTGTCCAACTCCTTGATGGGGTAGCCTTGGTGGTCAACCTGGTGAGCACGGGCGTGGAAAATGAAAGAAAGCGAGAGGTAGAGTGCCAAGGAAAGGACGAGATAAATCAAGCAGCCAGTCGTTTTGTCTACTATGAGTCACGGTGAATGAGAGGCAAAGTGGTGCATGCACCAGACAATGGCAAAGAACCCCGTCAGCATGCCAGTGGGGGCGCCGCCGTCTCGCGGTAGTCCGGGTTGGCATTTCGTGAACCTGGTTCATGATCACGGATGAAAAACTGTTTTCGTCGATGGATTTCCAAAAAAAAAATAATGAAGACTAGATTGATAATTGTGAAACAAAGTCTAGACGACAAAACGCGCAAGCATTCTGAGTTATCATAGCTGCACCACACTATAAAACCTTTTGTCCTGACAAAAACAAAAGTAATTGATGCTGTGGTGGTTCGTCTGAAACCGGTAATCGACACACCGTGGCAGTCGGAGCGATCCGGACGCATAGTATACCGTGGGTTCTTTTTACCCGACCAACGTTTGATCAAGTCATGCAAATTGAACATGAATCTCTATGATCCCCCTAGTTAAATCGACATTACGATTCAGCTATACTAGTGCTGTTGGGCACACGGTTCTCGGCGGGTCGATGTGTGCAACACCTCCTCATATGCCTTAAATGAAGTTTCACTGTCCACATTTATGAATCTGAGAATTTAGACTACTACAATGAATATGAAGTGTCTTTGTTGTTCGTACTTAAGTGACTTTGCTGTTTAGAGCCGCACAACAACAAGCACTCCCGTATAAAAATGAAAATACAACCATCCAATTAATATGAAGTTGATTGTTTTTTTGTCTAGGACACGTCAATTGTTAGGGTTGCCGGATCCCTGTACCGAAAAAAACGATGCAAACCATGACCAGTTTGATAATTGTAACACAAAGTCCAGACGAGAAGCACGCAGGCATTCTGAATTATCGTAGCTGCACCGCACTATTAAACCTTTTTCCCTGACAAAACAAAAGTAATTGTTGCTGTGGTGGTTCGGCTGAAACCGGTAATCGACACACCGTGGCAGTCGGGGCGATTCGGACGCATAGTATACCGCGGATTCTTTTACCCGAACAAAAGTTTGATCAAGTCATGCAAATTGCACCTGAATCTCTATGATCGCCGATGCACTCATGCCACAGTTAAAATGGCAGTACGAGTCAGCAATACTAGTGCTGTACGTAGCACGGTTCGCGGCGGTTCGACGTGTGCAACACCGCCTCATATGCTTTAATGAAGTTTCACTGTACACATTTATGAATTCGAGTATTTAGACCAGTCCAATGAATATGAAGTGTCTTTGTTGTTCGTACTTATGTGACTTTGCTGTTTGGAGCCGCAAAACAACAAGCAGTGATAAAATGAAAAAATAGAAATCATCCAATGAATATGAAGTTGAGTGGTTTTTCGTCTATGACACGTCGCTTGTTAGGTCGCGGGGTCCCCGTCCCGGGAAAAAACGATGCAAACCATGACTGTTAGAACCAAGTGACATTAGATGTAGTGTTTGTTGGTGTGCGGTTACAAACAACAAACAAAGATAAACAATCTGAGGGGGGGGGGGGAATGTTTCGGTGTACATGGACAACTAGCAAAAATTGGTAAAATGTGCGCACGTCAACACATCCCCCCCTCCCCGCCCACCACGACCCCGGCCATCCGGTAGATCTAACCGCTTAGGAGAATACGACCGATGGATGTTGGTTGGCGTGTGATCCCCTGAAGTGTAACGCCGTCTATGGCTAATTGTAGTTCCACGAGGAATCATTCTGGTTTAGTAACATGTACTGGATGATCTTGTTACCAAACCCGACACATGACCGGCATCCCCCCCACCCCCTTGAGAAATCCGATAAAAAATCCATAGACTTGCTTAAGTTTTAAAAATCCTACACAATGGTAGAGATTCATATTAACTTCCCATGAATTTGCATCCCTGTTTTGTGGCAAATGCAAAATCATACAAAATAACCCATTCGAATCGCACGCCGCACATTTTATGCCCACCCCTCGCTTCGCAGAAGAAAAATACCTGCCTAACCAGATTATATATTTGTCATCCCAGTAAAACTTACTACCATCGCTAGCAACTTCGGGATTTGAAAAAAAAAGTGGTGTGACGCCCCATGAATTGTTGCATGCTAATTCTTGTACGGGGACAAAATTATGCCTCCATTAAAAGTCCAGACCGCAAGTTAAATCTATAGTATGGAAATAGATGTTAGTAAGTTTGGAGATTAGTGGCGTACGCAACACAATACGATCCTCCCCGACAAATTATCCCCGGTTGTGTCGCCTGTTTTTTTGTTGAACAATTAATTTTCCTCGTGTGTTCGTTCAACGTCTGACGTGAATGGACGTGCAGCTGGTGTGCCACTATGGCAGGATGTGCGCAGGAAAAGTGGTGGAATTCGATACGGGCTCGATGGCGACACGAGTAGAAATGAACGAGAGGTAGCATGCGGACGTTCTGTGTCAGTTGGTCGTGTGGTGGTGCCACGTGACGAATGCCATTATTTGGACGCCGTCCAGCAGCTGGGCCATGGGCCACGGGCAGCAGTGTTGGTATAAAGGATGGATGCTTTATCGATTACAGCACCAGCGGCGCTGTGACGGGTGCCGCGGCCAATAAATCGGCGTCTTCTCTAAGACAAGCACACAACCCAAACCATCCACCGCCCACCGCTGCGAGCGCCCCCACCGCCGCACCGCGGCCGCCCCCCCGCACAAACCACCGCCGGCGAGAATCCCCGGCGATTGGGAGAAATGGCGAGGGCGCGCCCCGGATGATGGAGATGGCTGATGGTTATGTTCGGTACGGGTCTTTCCTTCGCCCGCTAGCCACCATGCCTCCATTGGACGTCCAGTCAACCATCCATGGGAGCAGCAGCAAGTCCGTGGTGAAGAAAAGATCCAAGGTGAGTTCATTACTAGAGGGTTAGAAACGCATAGATCTGTCTTTTTTGTTGTAGTTACACTACTCTAATATATTCTCGTTCTCTACCATTTCAAATAGAAATGGAAGGTTGAGATCGGCGCTTCGACAGCAGATACACAGCAAGCCCCGCTGCAATCAGCCCCGAGGTTCAGGGTCGGCGTGGGGGCATCTTTCCTCAAGATGTTTGTTGGCAACGTGTACGATGACCTGGTCAGTCCCTTCGACAAGAAGAATCATTTGTTTGCAGTAAAACTTTGTGTTTTGCTTGACTTCATGCTTTTATTTTGGTTCATGATGTTTTCAGTTTTTGCCTCGAGGATTCGTGTTGGAACCCGAATGCCTCGCGAAACACTGGTTCACCATATACGGCCCAAGCGGTGCGGAGTACAGGGTTTGGATGGAGTCGTACCTGGACAGTTTGGTTTTCAGGGTCGGCTGGGCTGAACTGATGCAGAAAGAAGGAATAGCTCAAGGAGATGTTGGTATGTTCAAGCGGTGTGGTCAAATGGAGTTTATCCTCTCCGTGTATGGACGCGGTGGTCTGGAAAAGGAAGCCGAGGAACCAGGCGCGATCCTGCCTAGGAGTGGTGCATACATTCGTGAAATATCTCTGCCTGTTAATTCGTACCTTGAATCAAAAAACATGTATTTGTGATTTCCTTTTTTTCCCTTTATGCAACCAGAAACTCCAAAGTGGGAAGATGTGCGATTCATCACCACTACTGGGATCAGGCGTACAGCTGCTCTCGTGAGCACTCTGTACAGTGTGTGGGTGCGAGCGACGCATCCAGTAATCCTGTATGCAACGACTATCAAACATGCTGCTGGAACCGGAGGGCCAATGGTGAGTCCTCGCACCGAGATCTGGAACTTGCTTTTCTAACAAGCTAGTATTTATTTTGTTGTGCGGATACAGATTAAACATGATGGCATATCATGACACTCAACCCGTTTGATCTTTGTCTTAAAATTACAGACACTAAACCGCCCGGTTTCGGCAAGGCTTCCAGCAGGGCCAACCCCCATTGGTCTGAAATTCAACGGTAGCAGGATCACGTATACAGGGGAGATCGTGAAGAGGGGGGACCACACGGCACGTATCCAGGGAGGGTGGATTGATTTTGCCAAGGCGCACAAGCTGGTTGTAGGTTGTGTCTACGTTTTCAAGTTTGCCATTGAATCCAGCAACTGGGAAGTCACTCTCTACGAAGTCTAGTGCATGCGTGAATGTTGTTGAAAGTTGGCCATTTGTCTGTAGCTTGGCGAGCAGTTTGTACCTTCAAATTTGGTATCGTTTTGTAATAACCAATTCCAGTGGACTCTGTTCTGTGTTTTAATTCCAGCAACAACTTTGAATTAAAAGAACTTGGGTGAACTCTGTTCGCTTAGGGCTGCTGTGTAATGAATATGACGATCGATTGTTGCTATTAGCGTTACAGCCGATGTCCATCAGCAATAATTTAGCCCCCGTACGCATGTGACGAAAAGCAAGGGCCCCCTGTGCGTCGTGGGCAGGTTGAATTTACCTCGCCGGACCGATGCACAGAAAATCGTTTGTACTAAACAGGGCCCGTCGAAGTTTCTGTCGTCTGTGGTGGACCCGACATTGGGCTGGCCTGCGCGCCACGGGGACCGTCGCAAAGCTCGATGCGTTGTACGAGCCGTACGCTCGTCCACGGGAAGGGTGCACTGCGCGAGTTCGCCGGATCTAGGCCTTAACGGCGGCGACGCCACACATCCACGGTCATTCCGGCTGGCGGCGCGCGCTCCGGCATAGACCACGGCGTGCCATTGTCTATACCTTGTCAAAACGGCGTGCATGCCCACAGCCCGCTACCCCATTTTCGCTCATCGGGAGTAGCAGCATGGATTCGCCTGCTTCTGCTTCCTCAACTGACGTCAAGGGCCTCCGAGTACCTCTCTGTTGCTCGGCTTGCCTGTCCGTTCACGGCAATGATCATTTCTGTTGCCCGTCTTCACTACGCCCCTGTATTAGTGCTGTGTCCCGCCTCTATGGGACCCCTATCTACGGCATATATACTAGACTCCGCAACGCCAGGGTCGTCACGGACGAGTCTCAGTAGCTGGGGGCGCTTGGGGATAAACTTGCGAGTTGTTTCCATCTGTCCAGCGCGATTCAATGGGTGCGTCGCACTCGACGGTGAGGGCATTTTTTCGTAAACTATGTAGTACATTCATATGGGTCGCTGCGTAAAAACTCGATGGCAGTAACCAATTTCTTGTTGCCGGTTTCAGGGTGCGACGGGTGCATGGCAGACGTCGGTGCCGAAATACCAACTGGTCCGCCTGGGGACGACGGAGATGCATCGGCTGGTAGGAGTTCAGATCATGCATGCCTCGTTTTACATAGCATGATGTGTGGTTTAAATCCTTGTGGGTTTGCACGGAGTTAGTAATCTAATTGTTCCCGCTCTGTTTACTCTACAGGTCGTCCCCGCGGCGGTGGTTCGTGCATGTCAACTTTCGGCCAGTGTGGCTGTGAGCATGGAGGACTGTCTAGGGCGAACTTCACGGGCTCTCTTAGAGAGAGATGGCGCATCGCACTACCTCTCATCTGGTTGGTCGCGGTTCCTTGACCAATTCCAGTGCAGCAACGGAGACGAGCTGCTACTAATTTACAAGGGAGGGTACACTTGGGAGATCTGGGTTTTCGACGGCGTGGATGGAACTGAAAAATTCCCGGCGATCGGAGGAAAGAGCGCTGGTTAGTTCGTCTCCTTGTATCCTTTTTGGTAGACATAATCAGCTATTAACTGTGTTCTCACCTTTCTGTGGCAGTTGACACCGCGGTTGCCCCTGTCGTCAGTACTACACATCATAATAATTCGTTGGGGGCGAATAAGCGTCCGTTCGTGGTATACGGTACTGTAATTTGTAGCTTGACTGTTCATGATTCTGTAATATTGTAGGCATGTAGAAGAGGGTTCCACCCGTAGTTCGATATGACCAACTCGTTTTGCTTGTGCTGTGAATGTAGACCCAAGCCCCATGCCTGGGGTTTACAATGCGACCGGGAGGGGTTTAAGAGAGGAGATGAGAGATTTCTTCAATAACGTCTGCAATACATATGAGCTAGCGGTGCCCCTTTACTACACAAAAGTCACCCCTGTCGCTGTAGGGAGCAGTTATTTTGTAAGTGTAGTCATACATTTTTTCTAGCACAAAGAGCCACTTTCTGTTTTGGATGTGCATATTTAAAAACTGCGTATTTGCGGTACCTGCTTTGTTTGCGTCACAGGCATTACGTGATGAGTACGGATCGGATTATATCATTCCAAGGATTGGGAGCGGCGCGAGCCCAAGAGAAGTTATGCTGTACCTGAATGGGAGTGATGAGCAGTTCCCCATTAAGTTCAGGGCCTCCCGTGGACAGGGTACCGTGGCCTTTGCGGGTGGACTGTCGAGTTTCTTACAGAAGCACTCCATTGCGGAGTGGGCCGAGGTGGTGTTGCGATTTGAGTGGGATGGCGACAAGATCAAGATATGTGTGTACGATTTCTGATTTCAACGCTTAGGAGTGCTGGTGCGTTTAATGGTGTACCAAACTAGTGAGGTATCCTTGGGAGTCCATCTGTCTCAAATTTAGGATTTGTTGTATGGTTGGTGCGTAACAGTGTGGTTGCTTCAGGGATGGTTGAAAATATTTTCTACTCGTTATTTTGCGCATGCAGTTGGTTACCATTGCTGAACGGTTTCTTGACGCGGTTTGTTGGTTAGCTGCGAACTCTATCTTATGTTATCATTTTGCCAAAATACATGGACGTGAATTGGGCGTACATCTCTGTTTTCTAATTTTTTTAGGTGACTGTCCCCTCGGCACGGAACCATTACACGCGTTAATTGGGGGTACGTGTTACTGGGTGCCCCGCTTGCAGTTCCTCCTAGGTGCAGCGTATTATGCTGCGCGTAAAACCCAAATAACACAATGTAGCTGGTGAAACTTAACTGCCAGCTAGAAAATCGTGTTGACCAGCCCGTGCAGGGCCAGTTTGTACTGATTTCGCCACAACAAAAAACTATAGTTGCAGTGTGGACTAGTAACTTGCAGCAGGCTTTGATTGCAGAGTTGCCACTGGAAACAGAGATCCGCGTGTCATCGCTCGGCTGGAATGGTGTGTGCGGGGTCGGCTAAAAAATTACCGTGCATCCGGGAGAATCTTTCTGGAACATGTTATCAGTTTGTCGCATCCATCTGCGGCGTGGAGCCGTGGGCAGCCCCCGCGCGTCTCCTAGCGCAGAGCTTGGGGACCCGGTCAAATGGATGGAGGAATCATTCCAGAACGCGTTACCAGTTTCTCCCATCCGTCTGCGGCGTGGACGCATAACTATGGCGGCACCCGCTCGTCGCCTTTCGCACTGGTTATGGACACGGGGCCTAACTGGGCGGCGTCTACGTGGCAAGATAGTTTTTACAGACTAGTACAAAGGACAGTAGGACGCCTTTACAGTGTCGAGTGGCTCGTATACAAGTCCCACGAACAGCGTAGGGCATTCATCCACGCGCGTGAAGCAAACAATGAGTGGCTGGTGTGCGTAGGTTTGTTATAAAAAGGCTTGAGTGTAGCTAATGTATCGCCTACCGCCATCATTGGTTCTTGTTTCGCCCACCCTTCACTATAGGGGAGAAAATCTCAGTTTGCCCCCTTGAAATTTCAGTTCGCGATGGGGAACGGGCAATCCAAGGTCGGTAAAAAAATTGGTCCTTTTTGTCGTTTGTTGTTTTTGTTAAAAAAAGTGCCGTTTTATAGACACGATGTGTGAACCTAACTCCAGCGCTAATTCTGCGACTGCAGCGTTTGATTGGCATGGCAGGGGCCTCAGATGAAGGGGTCAAGCTACAATGCCTGCTTGATGAAAGCCTGATGAAAACTTTGGTACGTGCGTGTTTGGTTGTTGCACAAAATGTGTACTTGGTTAACTGTGCGCTGACAAAAACTAGTACTTTGACTGCAGTTGGTGCCCCAATGCATTGCTAAAATGTACCATCTTAGCTCCGAGAAGTTTGTGCTCCTCAAGGATCCACAAACAGGGATGTACCGCTGTGAGGTCGAAGCGCTCAGTGGCGAAACCCACCTCACGAAAGGATGGGATGAGCTGTTGGGTAGTACTGGCGCTATGGTTGGAGACTCCATGGTGTTCACCGTGAAGGGTGCAGGCGACACCGTGGTTTCGCTCACTAAGGGTGATGGATACAACGGTGCATGCACGTCTGTTACGTCTGCGTTGGTGCACGGTAAATATTGTGTAGTCTATCCTCGTCTTTCGGAACTATGCTCTTTGGTCACCACTGATCTGTTTTTCCCTGATTTGCAGATGAAACCGACAATGCCGTTTCGGCTGAGCTTGCATCAGGGGGAGGGGTTAGCGCTGCCGAGCCGGTGGAGGGCCTGTGGTCCGCGGAAGGTATGACATGCTATGCTAATATCCTAGGCAACTTTGGTTTTTTTTTGGAGGACGTGTGACTGAATGAAACTATTCCTGTGCCTTTATTATACTCCCCTCAGTGCCGAACGGCTCTCAGGTGCTGCGGTGGGTGGCCCAGATACGGGTGTTACATTGATTGAGGCCGACGGGGCCGAGCAAGCTCAATGGGCCACTTTTTGTCACGGTGTGTTTGTTGGTCCATGTAAAACAAGAAAAAAGTTTGTATTCTCTGATACAAAGTGAACAAACTCACTTCTGTGCACGCGACAGGTCATTCTCCTTGTTCGCCATTTAGCTTGACGTCGAGGTCTTGGGGGGCGAGTGGAGCTTCAGACGAGATTGGTGGCGGTAAGTGTGAGTACACATTTAATCGTCATGGGTTATATTGTTTTCATTGTAACTATTTTTTGTTTCCCTTAATAAATTGCCGCTATCATGCAACAGATTTGGATACAGGCATGGACGCCATGCTGCCTACGTGGCGCGAAAAGTTTGTCGTCGGTGCAAACATTGTATTAGAAGATTGGATGGTGGAATACGTGGCGGACGGGCTGAATTGGGAGCTTCCCCGAGTTCGGTATCTACGTGGGCAGGGTGGAGACCACGTCTGTTGCAACTAATAGAATGGTTTGTGCTACAGTACATTTTTTGCATGTGCTGAAAATTTTACTTATATAGCTTTGTTGCTAATTTGATTGTGTTGCGTACAGCGACTGCCGAGGAGATTTACTGCGGAGCATGTTGTGCCGTTCTTCCGGGGCGACATCCACAGAGTTTTCGACCTGGAGTCGGAAAGGGAAGATGAAAGCAACTTGAAGTTCTCCATCGGCAGAGATGGGAGGGCGGCCTTCACCAATGGTTGGACGGCCTTCGCACGTTTGAGTGGCATAGGCGCGGGGTCGATTGTATCGTTCTGTTTTACGGCTAGGGAGAGTGAGTTGGACGTTGGGATAGATTTACTTGAACCATGACCATGCGTATAACAAAGAAAACCAGGACGACGATGGCCTGTTTGTATGCGCTACCCAGTATGATGTGTCCCTGTTCTTGCCGTTAGACTATATCATTTTGTTGGTGTGTGTTTTCCAATAAAAACTATCAGATGCCCTCTACTAATGTACTGTCTATGGTTCCATCTGAGCCCTTTGATCAAATGAAATAAACGAGGGGACAATTGTGCGGGCGAAAATCTATTATGTGGAAAATTTTGCTGCGACGTTGAATTTGAAAGCCCTCGCCGTTGTAATTGGGCCGGTGGCGCACTACCCGTGTGGGCCGTAGCGTCCAGGTTTTACTGGACGAAATGCGTAATCGGTAATCTTTTCGAAAATGTTAGTCCACTTTGTCTAAAAATATAACACGTTTTGTTACCCGAAATGGGCCAGCGTCGTGTGTGGGCCGAAGAATACCGTATGTTCAAACGGCCCCGACGTGATCCACCATCGTGTGTGGGCCGACCAATTTTTCTTGCTGCTGTGTAGCCAAGTTTAACTGGTGACGTGTTTGTTTAATTTGGGTAACTGCTATTCCTCGCGAATCGTCCGTCCAAAACACATTACTATATATGCGGCGCGTCGGTAACCACTTTTATCCCCCGGTGTGCTTGTGGATATTGTCCTCTGATACAGTAGTTTGAACTATAGTGGAGATGAGTTTCCTACCTGCTGTTTCAACACAGCTTTCTTATCAACTCTTTTGCGTGCATGAAACCAAAAATGGATGCTTCATTACTTTTATCTTGCCCATGTTATAGTCTGCGTACACTGTGTTTTGGCCGCCATTTTTTAGCATGTGAGCTGCTATACATGCTGAAATTTGTAGACCGCGTGTGGTTTGTAATGCTACTGGCTACAATTTGAAATTCATATACCTCCAATGTTGGATGAAAATGAATAGTTTGGCCAAAAGCAAAGGCGGGTGCGCCCCGTTGTCTGTCCTGACTCGTGTTACTGCGACTAACCGATGATCTCTGATGATGTGGACGATGCGCTAGTGGTTGTTGCATATGGAAAACTTCAGTTTTCTCACTGCCTTGGTCTCCATGGTAAAAAATTCAGTTCATTAATTACATTGCACCCCAACAGAGAGTACACATGCTCTGCTGCGGAGAAGTGGAGATTCCAGCCGTCTGGGGTCCTTCGTCCGCGTATAGCTGTACACAACTTTGTCGCAGACTGTGTGTATGAGTGCAAGTTTGCAATTTGTCTTATACCGAAACTTTCTCGTGCATGCCATTTTTTTTTTCCAAAGGGGGTGGGGTGTGTGTGTGTGCGTGTATGATCCTATAAAGAGCCTTCCTTGGTACCAAAACGATGGTATGTCTCGGTTGCTTCGCGTAGTCTGCTAGAGCTTCTATAGAAACAAAATTGCTGTTCCAAACAAAAAATAACATCCCAACTGTAGTGTGTTTCAAAATCGTAACCGTTTGTCCACCGATGGGGCACGGCACCTCCAAGGTAGTTTGGGGAGGGGGGGGAAACTTTTGTTTGGAGAAAATGGTTCCATCATTGTACTATTGCTTCCTAATCATGCCTTACAACGTTGGTGCGATGCAGAGTACTCCAACGCAAGTCGGATCGGACGATCGTGGTGTCAGGCTGTACTGCATGGTGGATGAGTCCATGACCCTGACTGCGGTACGTTTTGGGCTTCTTTTGACTTTTAATTTTTAACTGATGCAAAGGCTACCAGCTTTAGTGCGTCTGCATATTAATCAGCTAAACATATTTGCAGTTGGTGCCGGACGCCGTAGCCGACAGGTACTGTTTGAGGTTTGAAAAGTACATTGGTCTCCAAGACTCCAAGAAGAACGTGTATTGTTGTGAAGTTTCAAATGTCGAAGGGAAGTTTTACCTAGGGAAAGGTTGGGATCACTTCGTACGTCGTACGGGCACTGCTGTTGGTGATCTCATGGTCTTCGATATCAGAGGTGCAGAAGAGACTTTCGTTTGGGTGTTTGCGGGATCCGCGCATGGCAACCCTTCCAACGTGGCCGATATTGGTGTGTTTATTTGTGTTGAATTGATGATCCGCTCAATTAATGTCCATGGTTTTTTCAGTGACCAGTTTAGAGAATGACCTGCAGGTCCAGACGCAGAGGCATCTGCGTGTGAGGGGGTTGCAGATTTGCATCTGGATCCGGGGGCGAGGGGCGGTGCTGCGGCTTCTCGAGGTGGTACGCGCATGGCTGAGAACCACCTCCCTCCCCTGTTTTGGGCACCCCCTGACTTCCATCCCTGTTCTTTTGCCTGGTTGTTCAATTCGCGGTGTGCTGTTGCAGGTGGGGATAGCCCGGATGCAGTTTTGCGGGCGTCTCGCCCAATCGACATTGGCGTTGCTGGTACCGGTGAGTTATTAACTGAACCATCGCGTACTCAGCATCAGTGTTCGCTCTGATAATGTACCAACACAGTTTCTCTCCAAACAGGGCATGCGTCTCGTGGAACGCGGGCTGCAACCAGCGATTGTTGACGGTCGTTAAGTATCAATTTTATACCGTCAACGCAACAAGAGAAAGGACTAATATGAGTTCACCTATTAGATATAGGGGTTACACTGATGCCCGAATTCCACGAGTTTTGGTGATTGTCTATTTCGCAGGGGGTTATCGGAAAGAGAACCAAAGGAGGCCCACATGTCATGATTACATAGAGATAAAGACCGAACGGGTGAAATTGTATAATCTAGAAGACTCCGAGAAGGCAAACCACGGAAGCCGGGCCCCACCGGCATAGGCCGGGTCGGCCGCCCAAGGGGAGTCGGCCGACTCCCCACCTCGACCAATCACGTCGAGTCTCGCGGATCCGCCTCCCACCGCCTTTGAGGATGAATAATTATCGTCCATTTAGGTCGGTTTGATCCGAGGGCTGTGGTTCATCCTAGGGGGCTATATATTCGAGCCCCCGGCCCCCCGGGTGAAACCCTAATTCATTCTCCATTCATTCATCCGAGAGAATTCGAAGAAGCCAGAGCCACCATCTCAATTAGAGCTCCATAGTTTATTAGCATAGCTACATAGGAATAGATCTAGAGGGAATCAAGCCTAGCTTGGAGTCCGGATCTGTCGGAGTTCTTGGTAATTCCCCTCTACATTCTTGTAATATTCATCATTGTTCGTGATACTATGAATAGTACTTTATTCTATTCTATTATATCAGAATTGACTTTGCACTATTTGATTATATGTTTAGCATAGTTGGACTCGAATTATGTTTATGCATAGGATCGTATAGCGCTTGCTCATTAGGCCAATGGGTCAGTGATAGATATTGTGTAGGCATGGTGCCTATACCGTATTTATCTGCGATTGCACCCTATATTCCGGATCGTGAGGTAGATCACGGGAGTGACAAATCTATTGAGTCCTTTGTAGCCCTTCTCCCGAGTATAGGTCTAGCGTAACAAACCTATTACATTGAAGTCATTGCTATGTCTCTAGTCTTCTCACTCGGTAATATCACTATGCATAGATGTAACCTTTTCCCGCCATGATTGCTAGATGTTCTTGCACTAATCATTGTATGCTTTGACTTTATAGTTAGAATAACATAGGATTATACCCTAGATCGTCCTAGTCCATGCTAGTGTTATAAGCTTAGAGTGCTAAGTTGAGATGGTCGTTACTATTATTTTATGTGGCTAAATGCTCTCATTTATCTTATGTCATTTATCATTCATTCCTATATTTTATGTGACACTTACCCCGTATGAGATGATCGATACATACAAGGTTAAGCTCTCCATTATCGCATGTGCATTGCTCATCACTCATTATCCAAGTGCATTCCCTTCCCAAAGTAAAATTATAAATAACGATACTGGATTACTCCTGGTTAAAATGCTACATCGGTATTATCTCAGGCGCTTGCGGATCCCATGTTTATTTCTAGTAGCAGTTGCATTATTTAGTACCAGCATTTTTGGCGCCATGTTAGGGATGACAACCTAACACTGAGTGGTGTTAGAAATGTCAACAAGCATTTTTGGATCAAGCCTAGCTTGGAGTCCGGATCTGTCGGAGTTCTTGGTAATTCCCCTCTACATTCTTGTAATATTCATCATTGTTCGTGATACTATGAATAGTACTTTATTCTATTCTATTATATCGAATTGACTTTGCTCTATTTGATTATGTTCTCAATTATATCGTTCTTAGTCTACTTTGATTATATGTTTAGCATAGTTGGACTAGAATTATGTTTATGCATAGGATCGTATAGCGCTTGCTCATTAGGCCAATGGGTGAGTGATAGATATTGTGTAGGCATGGTGCCTATACCGTATTTATCTGCGATTGCACCCTATATTCCGGATCGTGAGGTAGATCGCGGAGTGACAGTCTATTGAGTCCTTTGTAGCCCTTCTCCCGAATATAGGTCTAGCAGAACAAACCTATTACATTGAAGTCATTGCTATGTCTCTAGTCTTCTCGGTAATATCACTATGCATAGATGTAACCTTTTCCCGCCATGATTGCTAGATGTTCTTGCACTAATCATTGTATGCTTTGACTTTATAGTTAGAATAACATAGGATTATACCCTAGATCGTCCTAGTCCATGCTAGTGTTATAAGCTTAGAGTGCTAAGTTGAGATGGTCAGTTACTATTATTTTATGTGGCTAAATGCTCTCATTTATCTTATGTCATTTATCATTCATTCCTATATTTTATGTGACACTTACCCCGTATGAGATGATCGATACGAGACAAGGTTAAGCTCTCCATTATCGCATGTGCATTGCTCATCACTCATTATCCAGTGCATTCCCTTCCCGAGTGGTAAAATTATAAATAACGATACCTGGATTACTCCCGGTTAAAATGCTACATCGGTATTATCTCGTGCGCTTATGGATCCCATGTTTATTTCTAGTAGCGTTGCATTATTTAGTACCAATTTTTGGCGCCATGTTAGGGATGACAACCTAACACGAGTGGCGTTAGAAATGTCAACAAGCATTTTTGGCGCCGTTGTCGGGAAGGTTGAAAGCCAATGGATAATGAGCAGCATTGCACTACATGATGAGATTGAGCACCGTCACCATTCTCTACTCATACAAACCTTACCCTTGTCTTTCGTCTATTTTATATCTTATGCGGGGTAATGTATGAAAAAGACAATTCTTCCCGATAATTATATTGACGATCCGGAAGCTTTATTCGGGAAGGCCGAAGCGGAGTTGAAGAAGACCAATCAATCATCATCATCAACTCAACTTGGAAGTTTGTCGGAAGCGTAAAGTCGACCTTTCGTTCGAGACTTGACACCGCGTTTGAAGCCATGGCGAACAAGTCACTCCGCGAATTCTCGGCTCCAACTACGGACAACATTCGTACTAGACCCGGTACGGACATCGAAGGAGCTTTTGAGCTCAAGCTGCGCTAATCAACATGGTGCAAGCAAGCCGGTTCGTGGGAAGGCCCATGAATATGCTAGCGCTCATCTCCAACACTTTCTCGGAGATTTGTAGCACATTCACTATCAAGGATGTCCCCGTAGATGCTATACTACTTCGCCTCTTCCCATTCTCACTCTTGGGGAGAGCGAAACAGTGGTTCTACGCCAATAAGGAGAAGAATACTACGTGGGCATTATGTTCCACTAATTTCTTGGCGAAGTTCTCCCCCATGGGCACGACAAATGCTCTTCGTGGGAAGATATCAAGCTTTCAGCAACACCATGATGAGACTGTCCCAGAAGCTTGGGAGTGCTTTCAAGATTACATCCTCGAGTGTCCTCATCATGGCATGGAGAATTGGCCGCTTATGCGAGACATTCTACCATGGGCTTAGCAACAAAGACACGTGAGACGATGGATGCCGCCGGAGGTGCATTCTTATCACTCACTATTCCTCAAGCCACGGCTCTTGTGGAGAAGATGGCATCCAACCAAGGTTGGAGTGAAGAAAGAACGTTGCACCCGCAAGAGAGGTGGAGGAATGCACCAAATGAATGAGGTAGACATGCTGTCTCGCCAAAATGGATCTCTAATGAAGAGGCTCGATGAGAGAGCCCCGTAGAAGAAAGAAGTCATGCATATACATGATGCTCGCATGACATGTGAAGAGTGTGGAGAGACTGGGCACACAGTGCTAACCGCCCGTAGCCGAAGGAGGACGTGAACTACCTCAATAACAACAACAATAATAATTACTATCATCCTCAAATGAGAATCAAGGTTGGAATCAGCAGCGAGGCCTAACTACTCGGGCAATTATTCGTGCAACTATCAAGGTAACAACTCTTCCTACAATAATTACAACCACCCTTTGAGAGAGTTAGTGCCGAATCAAGGCAAGATGATGGACAATGTCCAAGAAGCCGACATCAAATGACAAGGTCCTAGAGACACTCGGCAACAGAATGGATGGCTTTTCCAACGCCATCAAGAGTCGCCTCGGCTTCAACAAGATACTTGAGTCGCAGTACAACGGCTTGTCAACCTTGCTCCCTCCACTGGTCAAGGTAAACCGGCGAGACAACCCAAAGAGCTCGAAACCGCAAATCTTGTTGATATATTCAATGTAGAAGATAGCTGGAGTGATCCATCGAAGGGGTCATGGATTGGCTCAACTCTGCCAATCAAGAAGGGTGATCCAGGGAGACCAGTCATTCCAATCTCCATTGGAAGTACCAACTTTAATGAAGCAATCTGTGACTTCAGTGCAAGCATCAACATTATGCCAAGAGTGATATATGAGAAGCTATTCAGATGCCCTTTAGCATACACTACTATGTGCTTGCAGCTTGCAGATCAGTCACTCCATGTCCCTTTGGGAGTACTAGAAGATATATGTGTACGAGTGGGCAACTCGAATGTTCCAGCAGACTTCGCGGTAGTGGATACAGGCAATAATGAAAGGTCCCCTATCATTCTGGGACGACCATTCTTGAACACTGCTGGAGCTATCATGTATGCCAACACTGCCAAGATCATCTTCAACATCAAGGGCAAGAGAGAAACCTTCTTCTTCAAGAACAGAGTGCTACAGTTCCCAACACACCCTCATCAACAGAACAGTGAGAAGAAGAAGAATCCAACTAAGAAGAACAAGAATAAGAAGACCAAGAAGACGGAGACATTGAGGATGGTCACCGTAGTCCACAAGGAGCATGACCACTTACTCGGATCCCCACGTCGATCAAGAAGGATGACCCAGGTGTCCCAACCATTCAATGCTCCATCAACGAAGCTCTTTCAATAAAGCCGTCTCATGACACCGGATCGGGCGTCAACATCATGGCCAAGGTAACTTATGAGTATCTATATGGCACTATGCCTTTGGAGCCTACCTATGCACAGGCTACGAGATGGTGGATCGACATTCCGCTTCGTCGAGGGAGAAGTGAAGGATGTCCTCATCCGATAGATGACCATTATGTCCCTACGAGACTTCCTAGTCATTGACATGGGAGATGACTATGATCCTCCAATCATCCTAGGAAGACCATTCCCGAACACCACCAGAGCTATCATCTATATTGGAACAGAGAAATCCATTTCCACTTTCCCACCGAGAAGGTACGCCGCTACTTCAACAATAACTATATAATCACCGAGGAGCCCAAGAAGAACAGAGCAAGGAGAAGGCACGTACCCCGTCGCCGAACAAGAAGAACATCACTACGAGATGGATGGGCTGACTATGAGGGAGAAGTGTCAAGATATGAAGACCGGTACCCTGAAGAAAAGAATGTTGTGAAAGAAGAAGAGGTGCTACCAGCAGAAGAAAAACAAGTGATCCAAGAAGCTTCCTCCTCAAGGTCACCCTCTCCAACAAAGAAGGTGTGGAAGGTAAAAGCAAAATCGAATTAATTCCTACACACGAGGCGACGTCATCGAGGGCGCCGGCCAATGCGCCCTTGAAAAATGAGCGAACATGACAAGTCCCGTCGGAGGACTTAAAACCACCGAACGCCGCGCCAAGAGGTAACTTGGTATTTATCAAAATTACTTTTCAGCATTATATTTTTACCTTAGCATATTTATTTCCCCCACTTACATCTTAGTTGCATCTTTACTCTTTTATCTCTCGCAATAGAAAAGAAAATAAAGATGTTGTGCATTTGCATCCGAAAAAACTTTAAGCCCCATGTGGATAATCATTCACCGTGGTGGCACAAAATAATTTCTCAAAGATATTTATTTTCCCCATCTCGCATTCCTTAAATAATAAAAAGATAAAAATATTTCTTGTAATCCCTGTTAGAACAAGTCTAAGTTAAGAAAGTTCTAGACAACCAAGGCCTAGAGGTTTTATCACTAACGCTTAATCGGTTCCACAAGCTTTGTTGTCTATTTGAGCTTCACAGAACATCAAGGATCAAGAAGAGCTAACAGTGAAGGACATCCAGCCCCCTATCGGAGTGCTTTGCCCACGACAATTGAATGCTTCTCCAAAGAACTATCTACAACACTCACGGAGGACTAGAACGTCTTCAAAGGCACATCGCAACATCGCGAGACTATGTCAACATCCAACTTGGGGGAGAGCATCCCCCGTGTACCAAGCTAAGTGTTTCCAATGTATCTATTTATACCTTGTTAAAGTATGCTTTGTTAAAACAACTAAAAAAAGATGCATAACCATAGAAACCCAGAAAGATTTCCTTATTTATCTTTTCTACTTTTGGATTTGCAATCTGTCTTTAAGTTATCCCTTAGAATAAACTCTACATGGAGATGATGAATAGTTGCTCTGCCGTAATTCCTTTTAAGTACCTAGTTTTCAACCTTGCACTCTCCCGAGTTTTGGACACAACCGTTTAGATTTGGGATTTGCTCAACCCGAAACTTGTGGGTAGCGAACACTTGATCTAAGTCTAGGTGGTTGACGGGTATGATATGGGAAGGTTTTGAGCTTTAGTCCATCTTGTTCCTAGAGATACTAGAGTTCTCGAGAATTTATCTCGTGAAAATATTAAATTCCTGCATGATGAGTTCCTTTATGATGAGAGTTCAAATTCCTACCACACCATATATTCATGCTTACTAGATTAGGAAAACCCATCTCATTTATATAGATCATATTGTAGGTTTGAGTGTAGACTTTATAGGCATTGAGTGTGGTTATCTTTTGTGGACCCATAAGGAATCATCCTTCATACAGCTTAAAGTCAATACTATGTGCTCTCCATCCATTGATCTATGCTACTTACATCCTCGAAGCACGCACCCATTTTATAACTACAACATTCATTCTCGTGCTACTGTTCCTAGAAGTACCACACACATATAGATCCACATCCACCACATATTGTGCTATCTCTACCCTGGAGATACGCACCTATGCTGCTTCTACCCTGGGAGTACGCATCCATCCATCCATCCATCCATCCATCCGTCCACATATACATACGTCACTCATTTCACTTCATCCAGAAAAGGTTCTACTCCTATCCTGGGAATGAACATCTAGAAATAATCATTGCCGTTTCATTGCCTACATAAAAGCTCCAGTCATCATCATTTCGAGTTATATAATCCCCGTTGCTAAAGTTCGTTTTCAGAGGATTAGTTGCTCTAAAAAAAAGAGAGAAAAAAAAGAGAGAAAGAAAAAAAAAGAAGAAAGAAAAGAGTAGCCAAGTCCTTCCTTTCAAGAAGTTCTAAGGTTTCCAAATAAAGGGAGTCATGTTATCCCTAAAAGAGCAAGTGTAGAAGTAGATGTTCACCAGTTGAGTACCCCTCATAATCATTTCCTTATCACCGTCATCCCATCATCATCCTATCATCATCTTATCATCCATTTCATTTCCTCATTCACATGCACATATGACTTTATTATTATTTTAGTTCCTATTGGATCCATGTCTTAACCGTGCAATATATGCAAGTGAGTTAGAGTGTCTCCCCACCTATGAGCTCCACATAAGCCTATTAGAAAGTAGGGTGAGAGAGAAGGCACTTTCCATTATGTCTTAGTTCCATAAATACCACATATTCTCGAGAGAAGAGAGAAGGCATACACTACTCATGCCTTAGAGAGGATCCGTAAATACCACAAATGAGAGACTTGAGAGGTTCATACAAGGAACTCGAGTTTTATTTCAAAACCTTGCAAAAACTCCGGGATAATAGTTGATCGAAGAGCGAGAAACATGGCGCTTGACTTGACCGTTCTATCTTTCAACTACTCAAGACCCAAGTGACGGTTACAAGCCCCATGGTGAAAGGTAATATGAGTAAGTTTTGAGTCGAATAGTTCACTCTAATCCGGAGGAGAGTTCTTGTTTGAACGCATGTGTACTTGTGAGGAGTGAAAGCATTGTAGCAACTCCCGATCCATCATCAGTCTATCTTTGCTCGGGGACGAGCAAAAGGTAAGCTTGGGGGAGTTTGTTGACGGTCGTTAAGTATCAATTTTATACCGTCAACGCAGCAAGAGAAAGGACTAATATGAGTTCACCTATTAGATATAGGGGTTACACGACGAATTCCACGAGTTTTGGTGATTGTCTATTTCTGCGGGGGTTATCGAAAGAGAACCAAAGGAGGCCCACATGTCATGATTACATAGAGATAAAGACCGAACGGGTGAAATTGTATAATCTAGAAGACTCGAAGGCAAACCACGGAAGCCGGGCCCCACCGGCATAGGCCGGGGTCGGCCGCCAAGGGGGAGTCGGCCGACTCCCCACCTCGACCAATCACGTCGAGTCTCGCGGATCCCCGCTCCACCGCCTTTGAGGATGAATAATTATCGTCCATTTAGGTCGGTTTGATCCGAGGGCCGTGGTTCATCCTAGGGGCTATATATTCAGAGCCCCCGGCCCCGTGGGTGAAACCCTAATTCATTCTCCATTCATTCATCTCGAGAGAATTCGGAGAGAAGCGAGCCACCATCTCAATTAGAGCTCCATAGTTTATTAGCATAGCTACATAGGAATAGATCTAGAGGGAATCAAGCCTAGCTTGGAGTCCGGATCTGTCGGAGTTCTTGGTAATTCCCCTCTACATTCTTGTAATATTCATCATTGTTCGTGATACTATGAATAGTACTTTATTCTATTCTATTATATCGAATTGACTTTGCTCTATTTGATTATGTTCTCAATTATATCGTTCTTAGTCTACTTTGATTATATGTTTAGCATAGTTGGACTAGAATTATGTTTATGCATAGGATCGTATAGCGCTTGCTCATTAGGCCAATGGGTGAGTGATAGATATTGTGTAGGCATGGTGCCTATACCGTATTTATCTGCGATTGCACCCTATATTCCGGATCGTGAGGTAGATCGCGGAGTGACATCTGTTGAGTCCTTTGTAGCCCTTCTCCCGAGTATAGGTCTAGCGAACAAACCTATTACATTGAAGTCATTGCTATGTCTCTAGTCTTCTCTGGTAATATCACTATGCATAGATGTAACCTTTTCCCCCGCCATGATTGCTAGATGTTCTTGCACTAATCATTGTATGCTTTGACTTTATAGTTAGAATAACATAGGATTATACCCTAGATCGTCCTAGTCCATGCTAGTGTTATAAGCTTAGAGTGCTAAGTTGAGATGGTCATTACTATTATTTTATGTGGCTAAATGCTCTCATTTATCTTATGTCATTTATCATTCATTCCTATATTTTATGTGACACTTACCCCGTATGAGATGATCGATACGACAAGGTTAAGCTCTCCATTATCGCATGTGCATTGCTCATCACTCATTATCCAAAGGCATTCCCTTCCCAAAGGTAAAATTATAAATAACGATACCTGGATTACTCCTGGTTAAAATGCTACATCGGTATTATCTCGTGCGCTTGCGGATCCCATGTTTATTTCTAGTAGCGCTTGCATTATTTAGTACCAAAGATTTTTGGCGCCATGTTAGGGATGACAACCTAACACCGAGTGGCGTTAGAAATGTCAACAGCGATTCGAGCGGTGTAGTTAGCAGTTCGTATTGTACGGGTGCTAATGAGGGTTAGCAATCTCATCACGCCGAAAAAATACAGCCCATCCGTTGATATAATTTTTTAAGGATATTTTAATCGTTTCCTAATTGTAGACTCGGGACAGGACATGAGCGCTTGGCTTGAGATCTGGCGTGCAAAATTTGTCCTCGGCAAAAATGTTGAACTGGAAGATCGCATGGTTGAGTTCATTGCTGCAGGTATGAATTGGGAGCTGCCCGAGTTTGGGGTCTACGTCGGGATGGTGGAAAATAACTCGATCACGAGTAACAGGATGGTGCGTTCCAAAAAAAACGTTATTTTGGTTTTGGCGTGTTCCAACAAAACTGTGCTCACGCGTTGCTTACTCTTAATGACAGCGTCTTCCGCGTTCCTTCACCGCTGACCATGTGTTGCCTCTGCTCGGGGGGCAAAAGAAAACTTACTACATGGAGACCGGTACTGAAGGGGACAAACACCTCAAGTTCTCGATTGGGCGAGATGGGAGGGCCACCCTGACAGAGGGGTGGGCGGATTACGCAACTGCTAATGGCATAGGCCCTGGTTCTCTTTTAGCATTCAGCTTTAGCAATAAGAACACTGAACTCGATGTTGCGATAGATGTGCTCAGATGCTGAACCGTCAATAGCATCTGGTGCGTTCTGTCGCTGTTCTGTTTGTGTTCCGTTTGTTGTAGCCGCCTTTGAATTATTCTTCACCGTTCAAATTTCGAGTGACTAATGTATTGATTGTCAAAGCTATCGTTATGTTCTGACCAACATCTTTCTATTAAACACTACTTGTACGTCTGTTGGGGTATAAAATCTGGAATTTGGTGTGCCTTTTTTTTTTAACATGACGCACTAGTTTTTTCTCGTGGCCAACGTGTCTGTGGTACCTTCATGCTACGCGTCCAAAAACAAGTAGTGTTCATAACTGTGATTCTCACTTCCGATCATGACGTACAAAAAATGATGCGCACAAGGAGTACCCTCTTCGAGTGGCGATGCAAAAATATGTCCCTACCCAGCATTCTTTGATTAATGTCCATGGTTTCTCGTGAAACAACATGTAAAAAAACGGTAAAACGTATTCAACATGATGGCTCGTGTAACACAACAAGTGCGCGACAGCAGCGGCCGCGCCGCCGGCGCCGTGGAAACCAAAAGCTACGCTTCCGGCTCCAAGTGAAGATCGAGGGTACTCCTTGTGCTGGTGAATCCAGGGGCTAGACAGCGATGAATAAAACATGTTGAATATATGGGCCTTGCTTCTTCCGGTGTAGGATGGCTGGATAAGAGAAAAAGTATGCAATATTTTCTGGGAGCTGCTGCACCGAGTTGAATTCTAATGGGCCTGTTCTGAACACATCATCGAGCGGGCCTTTTTGTGTGTTTGTAACAATTGTCATTTCGGCCTTTCGTTAGAACCATACGGTGCTTACGAACGCCCGGACTTTTTTTTCCTCCCACACGCTAACGCTGAATTTCTGCTCTATATAAAAGCAATCAAGATAGCCCAAACGAGATCGAACGGCCCTGTTGGTATATTGCAGCTGTTGTGGCCATTGGTTAATTGCCGGTCAACAGAAGAGCGGGTGATGCGTGCACAAAGGACAACGATGTGAAAAAAAACGACGACAATGGATGCGAGCGCAGGAATATATCGGGAATTGGTTGGTTCCAAAAACTATAGCGCGGCCCATGAATAGGCCCGATTGTGGCCCATGGTTAGCTCCCTGTATGCGAATGGACCACAGAAGTACATTGCTTTTGTCTGTATGTGCACCACCAAAGAGGCAAGCCTGCATGCTCGTGATTTCTGCCAACTGTGTGCCCGGCTAAAAAAGGACATGGGCAGCGGCCACCCCAGGGGGGCAGAATACATCGGCGGTAGCGCAATATTTTTAATATATATATATATATATATATATATATATATATATATATATATATATATATATATATATATATATATATATATATATATATATATATATATATATATATATATATATATACACTAGTCCATCAACCCGTGCTCTCGCACGGGTTTAAATCTTATAAGATATAAATTTTATTATATTGCTATTTATAGTTGTTTGTGATGTAAAACATATCTATACTTTGTGGTTTTATAGCTATTTTTTGCAATACAATATATTGATAATTTTAATGCAGATTTATATTGTCAGAAGTGGTAATTTAAATGTAAATTCAAGCGAGCCCATATATTACGTATCTAATGACATAAGTGGGTAATTTAAATAAAGATTCTGGGATCACCTTATATTGATTTACACATTCATAGAGGTAGGTAATTTATTTAGATATAGCGTAGATCCTATTGTTATTCTGCACAATTAATATTAACTTTTTTCTAGCAGGCCTCATAAGGATTAACATGGAAGCTTTATTGAAGACCTCTATTCACAATCCATACGATTTGTTATTTAGAGGAAACATTAGACTATGTTATATGTTATTATTCTGTACCTTTGTGTTCCATCATGAATCTATATTTTAAACTCAACTTTTAGTCTGTGTATAGCAATTCTTTTTATTCACATGTTTAGCCATTTCACCAAGTACAACGACACTATCACATATTTTTATTTGTAGTAGCACTATTTATAAAATACGTAGTGCTTAAAACAAAAATATCAATATTGATATGACATTTTATTTCAGCAAAAATTTATGAAAGGTTCTAAGAATAACAACTTAAATAAAAAATATATTAAAGATTATTAATATTAATATAGATTAAAATTAATTGTCAGTGTGGTTTGCTACACACCTTTTCTATAAACATAATTACACACATGATAAAATATTAAATAAATATTTTATGCTAATGTGTATATGTTGACATCATCGACATGGTGGAACATATAATCATGCTTACTTCTAATTTGACAACTGTAGAAGTTTGTACTTTAGAGTATATAGCACATACTTTATGGATATTAAATTATATAGCACATGCAAATGTTTAGAAGTTTGTACTTTAGAGTATATAGCACATACTTTAGAGTATATAGCACATACTTTTTAATATATATGTAGGTCTAAGAGATAGTTTGATATTTTCTTGTAGGTTGGCTGATGTGTACAAATTAAGTGTGGCAATTAATATTTTACATTTACTTCATAATTGCGTATATTAGTAGTTTCAATATAAACATTTGTGTTACATTCTATTATCATTCCAGATGGTTATTCTAAATTATCTTTTGTGGTGATAGAGATGTATAATTGAGATGCAAAGTTAGGGAGTTATTTTGAATTATCTTTTACAATTAAGGAAGTGGGTAATTTAGGTACAAATTTAATTGATTAAATTTTAAATTATTTTTCAAAATAACAGATGTATGGAGTTTAGAAGCAAAATTAGATAGTTCATTTAAGGATTCTTCATAGTGGTAGGTGTGGATATTTTTTATAAAACAAATAGATCCAATGTTTATTGTTAGTGATAATGATTAGAGTCTACTAAATGAAAGGCTAGGTATTTAAGATTATTCTGAAAACTTCCAAAATTTATTATTTTCTAATGCATCTGGTTATGTACTATTTTGGTAAATTTATAATAAAATACTTTAGTAACATGTTTTTTGACTGTACATGGACATCATTAATAATTAACATATTGGCAATGCAATTGAAATATATTTCTTCATCAGTTGGAAAGTATTACATAATCTATATTTAAATAATGAACTCTGGTCCTATGTGCTAACAAAATATTGCAATATATGGAGGTTAGCATTCTTTGCTCTTCCTTCTGACACACCTTTTTTCAAATATATAGGTTGTCTCATATTATCATCTATTTTCCTCGCTCAATCTTATTAATAATAAACATTGATTATTTTTGTATAAACATGAGATGTATTTGTTCTTTACTCCCTTTAATTTGCATGTGTATGACCAAAAATGCAGAGAAGATATTGGCATGGATGCATGGTAGTATCAGCGAGCAAAGTAGCATACCTAACCCAGTAGTGACATGCCAACAATGTAGGCATAGATCGCACCATTCACCAAAGCTTGTGCGTCCAGCAAGAGAAGCATGGCTTTAGCTCCACCCATGCTTTGACAAAGGACACCAGATTCAGCTGCCGGGATATTTGCTAGCACCAGTTTGTCCAGAACATAATAATTCAGTTTGCCAAGTCTTCTATCTAGGTTAATGGTTTATATATGAAATCTGCACATCCAACTCAAATAGGAGATCGATTAGGAAACTTAAGACTGAAAATGAATATATTTTAATGATTACACAATCCAGCAAGAATATGATGGCACAGACATATTCACACAGCAATCCTAGCGGGAGCTTTTGGACCTAGATATGGTGCATGTATATATTAATTTACGAATTTACATGAAATAGAATGGTAACATTGCATTCCATTTTAATATACCTATAACATACATACAAACATAGCACCAATGGACAAAGTAGTAGGAATTGATGTTTTGCCAATGATAGCTTTAGCTCAAATGAGGACACAATGAATATTAAATAGACCACACGCATTGTAATAACAACAAACAACCATACATGAGATGTGGATTTCATATATTTGTATTCTTACCGCATGATTTTAGAGTCTCGGTCTACCCTTATTTTATGTACATTTTCATGCTCTTCCTGAAAAAACACAAAAACAAAAACAAATTAATGTGATGGCAACGGTTTCAATTTTGTGGTCTGAAGTCTAGACCTAACAATTTGCTTATTGTTAGTTCTGCAAAGTTTTGGTGCTATAGGTCAGAAACATGAGAACCATGCTTAGTCTAAAGCTTGTGGATCAAAAACCAAGAAATCTACTACCTCGGACTGGCCCGTTCCTGCACAAACCAAGCTGCTCTTTCAGCATCTTCATAACGACAGCCCTCTTGTGTCCATGAGGAGATGAATCTGTTCTTTTTTTGACTCATGAGGAGATAACTCAAACAACTCGAAAGTTGTCACTAAGGAAAGGCCAGGCAGATAGTCATCTAACCACAGAGTAACGAATAATATATACATGACTATTATTAGTTTACCTGCATGCATAGGTAGAAGGCTGTGCCTTCAGATGGGAACGACCGCAGCCCTTGGTGCACACGTGCAAGCACTTCCACTCCTCCATAGGCTATCTTCCGAGGAGGAATTTTACCCAAGCAAGATTATTTCACCCAAGCAAGATTGACGTGACTGATCAAGGAACCTGACGTAGCATAGTCCTGGAATATTGGAAGGTTGATCTCTCATTGATTGAAGTTGCATGCATGAGTCTGGCCGGCGGCTGCGATGGGGACGGCGAGGCTTACCACGTGAATTAGGATGAGAGGACAATTAGATCTAGTATTATACGTCAATTTTAATAATGGCAGGTGGGTAATTTTAGAAAAATACTAAATAGATCCAATGGCTATTAAAATTGATGGCGAATAAATTGATGGCTAGATCTTTCTAATTATTGTGAGAATTTTTAGTATTTATCTTTTTTTCTTAAAGACGCCCGGTGAGAATTAATGTGGCCTCCGTTGGAGCCTCCTATTAGTAATAGTAAGATAGGTATAGACTAGTACAACAAAGGTGCTACAGTATGGAGTCAAAATAAAAATTTCTGCCACTTTTTGGATGCTTCCCTCCACCTCCTAAAGGCACGTCCAAAATTTGAAGGCCAGAAAATTCCAGCTTGCCTCCATTTGTATCTTTTTCCCTCCCAAACAGCCGGTCCTCCATGCCTATAAGAAGAGGCGAACAGTCCATAATCCAACATTAACAAATCATTTGAAGACCACAAAAAAAGTAGGCATGCCAATTGATCTCAACGCAGTGCCAAGTGATGATCAGGATGATGCAATACCTGATCTCAATGCACGAGCTACCATTGAAGATGGAGAAGGAGCTGGTATACATGAAGTAGAAGAGCCTGCCCCTGCTTATGTTCATTCATCAGTTGATCTTAACGTGCCTCTAGGTAATTTTTTTGTGTAATTATACTTTAAGCAAGGTTGAAACTCACCTTATTTTATTCCCCTTCATGATCACCTAGATGTGGATGAAGAACCTGCTGCCGAAGTTGTTCACGCTGTCGAAGATGTGCATAGCAGCATCAACAATTTCGATCTAAACGTGCAATTAGGTGAGTACAAGAAATCTAATTTGTCTTGTTAGTAAAGAACGAATTTGTAATATTCATATGGGATCCTCCTTGTAGAAAAGAAAGCTGAGGTTGTCTTCGCTGATCCTGAAAACCAATCACCAGAACACCAGAACACTATTATAAGGAGGCAACACAAAACAGACAAACAAAAACAAGATATATATGAAGAATTACTAGCAAGAAGTAAAAATGGGATACTACACAAAGATACAACAGCCATTGTTTCAAATTTATTTCAGATTAGGAGAAGAATTGTTCAGAACGTTTGGAAAAAGTTAAGAGGAGCAGAGCAACAGGAACAGCAGTAGATCTTCTTTCAAAGAGGAAAAACTGTGGACGCAAAAGAGTTGATATTGATTTGTCGCAGCTAGCAAATGTTCCTTTGAACCAAAGGACAACCATTAGATCTGCTGCAGAGTCTGTTACTGCATCAAAAACAAAGATGCACAAGGTCTTCCAGGATGGCCACTCTAGTTCCCTCAAGCCATATTTGAAGGAACAAAATAAAAAGGAACGACTACGACATTGTTTGAAAATGATAGATGATCAAACCGTTCATAGTGATCCAAAATTCATTGATATGCGTTATATTATCCATATTGATGAGAAGTGGTTCAATGGCACTAAGAAAAACAAAACCTTCTACATGCTGCCTACTGAAGATGATCCGGTACGAACAGTCCAAAACAAAAATTCCATAGACAAAGTTATGTTTCTTGCAGCTGTTGCCAGGCCTAGGTATGATGATCAGGGCAATTGTTACTTCGATGGAAAACTAGGGATATGGCCCTTTGTCAAACAGGTCAGGCCCATTTTTTAAACTCATTTGTTTCATTTTATTAAACTCATTTGTTTCATTTTGTTAAACTCATTTGTTTCATTTTGTAGGAGCCAGCAAAAAGAAAAAGTGAGAACAGGCCCCCAGGGGGACTTTGATCTCAAAGACCATCAAGGTTGCAAGGGACACAAGCAGAGCCTATTTGATTGCTAAGGTACTTGATGCAATCGTTAGAAAATGGCCCAGAGAAGAGAAGATAGGGGAAAAACATTATACATTCAACTTTATGTGAGGACGAGGATGCTCTTGGGCACTCCTCTGGACTACGTCAACTTTAGGTTATCAATCTCATCGTTGACGGTCACAGACAGATAAAATTCAAATACTATAAAACCGAGTGCTGGTTTGGTTTGTTATCTGTTCGTTCGTCCCTGTCGAACTGGATTACCAATCGCGCGGCAAACAAAGCAATCCACCTGCCCGTGGTCATGCATGCATGCGCCAGGTGAGGTCGTCCGGAACGAGTAGGCGGCGTCACGGGACCGACGCATGGCAGCTGCTGTTCTGAGTGCTGATGTACCTGTACGTTCTCGCTTTGTCAGTTGGCTCCTGAATGGACTATGCACTACAGAAAAAAGAAAACATTTTTTAATAAGCAAGAAAAGCAACAGGATATTCAACGGGATTATTTTTTGTTGGCCAAGCACACTGTTTGTTCAAGCTCCACGCAGAGCTCTTCAAACTTCAAAGTGTCTGATACTCTGATTTTGAGCCGTGTCAGGCATCAAACAATCACTTCGGCGGAGCGGTGCAGGCGTCCAGCCCATGCTGCCTTGCATACGGCCGCTCACGTGCACGGTGCACATGACCACATGTTCGTGAAATCAAATCGAAAAGGGGGGAAAAACGTGCATGGTAACTGATACGTGGTGGACCGGCCAGGTGTACTAGTATGATAAGCTCGGTCGTAGCAAATTAAGTAAAATCTATTAATAACTTTTTTAATCTTCCAAATTACTAAACTAGTATGATAGTGCTCATATTTTCCATTGGAGAGAGTAGCACACTATTACCATGTGAACACTTCAGTATGTTGTCTGCATGATTGTTCATCTCATTTGTACACCACTCATGGTCATGACACAGTCTTGTGAGCAGGTTTGCTAGTACCTTACATTTATTGTCTATTCATGATACAGTATTATGAGCAGACTTGCTAGTACCTTACATTTATTGTCTAATCATAATACACCTCCCCAACAACACAAAGTGACGCCCGAGCAATCGGCGCCGCTGCTCCGGCGAGCGAGGAAGGCGAACAAGGAGAGCGCCGGCCGGCGGGCCTGTGGGAAGGAGCTGCAGCAGGGGAGTGATCAGATACGATAGATGGAGCGAATCATTGCTTTATCATGGCAGCCGAACGCTAGAATCACGAGAGAAGCGTAAAGCGGAGGGACAGAGGAGGAGGAAGTTCGTGCACGTACGTGGGGCGTCGGGGACGGGGTTCAGGCGGTTGACGCCGGTGATCTCAGCTGCGAGACGCCGAGACTTTTTCGTGCGCTCTAGCTCGGTCGGCTTTCCGGGGCGGCGACGGATGGCGGCCGGCTACCTCTTGTTCTCGCTTTCCGTCTCGTGTCTGGTCTGGTTGGACGGACGCGCTGGATTTGTCTCGGTACGACTACTAGTAAGCTGCGGCGGCTGGGGTGGAGCAGAGAGCTTCGGGAGCGGCTAGACGGGCCGGACGCGCACGTGGACAGGTATAAGGACAGCTGGGCAACGTGGAGGCAGACGAACAGAGGAGGAGGCGTTGGAGTGATGCTGCTGCCCACTCTGCCGCCTGCTCTGATCTGCTCACCCCCTGCCCTGCTTGTTTGGTTTGGTTTTGTCGTCGGTGATGCTGCCGAGGGACGACGCACAGCGGCAGCCGGCGGCCGGCAGCGGCGCGTTGGCGAGCGGGGGGCCTATCTGTCGATATCTATCGTATCCATTATTCATATTATTATTACCACATATATTAATAACTGTTCAATAATTCCATGCTCGCTGGAGAATCTAGAAATTATTTAATTGGAAAAATGACCTAGTACTAGTTAGTAGTTTTTGTGATGTTATACCACTGATGGTTACTAAAGCAAATAGCACATCTAGTAATACAACAATAGCAAATTCAAGTAATAAACTTAAAAGATAGTGATCCCATTTTTCTCACGTGAGTTGGGAAGCAACATAACCAAATAAAGAGTCATGATAAAGCAAGCACAATTATTACAGACAAGATCTAAATATACATACTACTAGGCAGAATTGGAGATTACATCTCTGGATGGAATAGCCAAAGATGAAATGAAATCCGAAAAAAAAAAAGTGTTCTACTCGCTAATGGGTATCTGATGATTACTCGATGCTGCAATGAGTTCGGTAGACAAGAGCAGTGCATTCTTCCGATGAATTGAACAATGTTTTGGTGCGAAAAATGGACAAATATATATCTAGAAGAAAAAGGTACGTTTTTTTAAAAAAAAAAAACTTTCTAGAAGAGGAATCAAGGGTGATCAGCTTTTACCGTCGAAAGTTGTTCACAAGCTGAAACCAGCATGGTCATTACGTGGGCGGAGTAGTAGCGACACACTGCCCTTAATGTTGATTCTAGAATATGTTTGGGAAGGACGATCTAAGCGCCAAATTGATGTTGGCGGCTGCCTGAATCGTCAACACGCCTTTCACTAGACATGAGCAGTGCAATTTTTGATGAATTTTGCGTGAGTCGTCAACACTCTGGCCGCCTAGCCTTCTAGCTCACCTCCACCGCTATAGGACCGCACACCACCGAATTCGCTTCCCCAACCATCACCCCCCCCCCCAACCAGCCCCCTAAACTGGATCTCGCGTCCTCGTCTTCGTTCACCCCGGATCTAGGGTTTTGGCAAAATGGAGGACAGCTCTCCTTCCCACCGTAGCGGGCGGGGTGGAGAAAGAGCTGGGTGCGTCGCTAGGCCTCCTCTTGGATGAGCTCCTCGACCACGGTCATGGGGGCGCATGCCCCGGTGACTCGGACTGGCATGAATAGAATATTGGTTCTTTTTTATTTTAAAATATCTTCTTGTATGTAATTTTGAGGATGTTGAGTTTTAATATAATTCCTCCTTTGGTCTTGATGAAAATATAAGGCAAAGAGAAACTGAACTGCCAGGTACTTGCCTTTTAGCGCAAGAGTAGAAAATGTTTTACGACTTTTGCTATTTATCTTTTTTTTACTTTCTTTTTCGGTTTCCTCTTGTTTCTTTGTGTACATAAAATAGGTAAAATCTATTCAGAGATCCACCACTTTCGCTACATTGCTCGGGAGCCAGCAGATGCTTATCCAAAAGCTTTGCTTCAACGAACATTCAGAGAATATATGATTCACCGTCTCATCTGCTTGGTGGCATATTTCACAAGTGGCGACATCGAGGATGTTCTTCCGGACAAGGGCGGTCCAGCAGTGGATCCTTCCCTTTGTTAGCAACCATCCAAAGAATTTGACTCGAGGTGGTGCGGAAGTTTTTCCAGAGAAAATTGTGGGTAGCGTAGTCATGCTCACCGCAAACTAATGCCTTGTAGATGAGCCCTGAAATTAGAAGGTGTTCGGAGTCTTCGAAGATGCAGAGGCGGTCATCATCGTCCTGGGTGAGGGTGATGTCCTGGAGGAGCTGGGAGAGGGCAACGAACTCATTGGCCGCCTGTGGAGTGATCCTGCATCTGAACAGCCCCCAGAGCTCAGCGCGCATGACGTCGTGTACCGAGACGGCGTTGGTGTCACAGTGGTTGTGGCGGGCAGGGAACTGGGCAGCGAGGGATCCATCGACATGCCAATGGTGATGGGGACGGGAGTTCCCGATCTTCCGTCAGGTTCAAGAAAACAATGAGTTGGTCAGAGAGCAACACACCGATCCGACTTCAGATCACAAAGACCCAAACCCTGCAACCTTAGCACCACGTCTCCTCTGGTTATCAACCGTGTCACAATCCGGTTGACCTCGCCAAGAAGGCTAATCCTTGTTGCGAATCGAAGAACACGAGCAAGAACACGGTAAAATGCAACTCAATGGAAGTGATAGTTGCGGATATATTATTGATTTCACGGATGTTGGGTTTTACAAACCAATGAACGACGAATCTTTCAATATAGAATAATCTAAAACAAAACCCAAACAAGAACTCACTACTGTAGAGTCCCATGTTGTGAGGATGCCACCACGCGATCCATCCGCAGGGACGAAGTCAGAGGAGTCCAGGTAGGAGGGGAGAAAGGATCTGAGTTTGTGCGTATCAATGGTGTGGAGTTTCGTTTCCTGGAAATAGATGACGTGAGGGCGGGAGATGGAGATCGCGCCTCAGACGGCGTCACACTTCTTTTTCCGGCCCAAGTCATGCACGTTCCAGGACAAGATAGAGTACTCGAAGCCATCACTGGTTTGATTCATGCTTAAACGGTTACAGCTCCAGAAAGGGGACTGCGCGCAGGCAGGGGGGTGAGAACCTACAGGCCTCATCGTCACGGGCGCAGCCGGAGCGGGCGAGGCAAAAGGAACGGCAAAAGACAGGGTCCTGATGGCTTGGGGGCGACGAGCCATCCGCGCATCTAGCCGGCCGGATGGGGCAAAAGGGCGGCGTCGAGCCTTGGCGTGGGATGGTGTCCAAGGCCAGCCGGGCTCCAAAGGGCCGGCTATCATGGAGCACCGGCAAGGCTCCCATACCATCACCACGTCCTTTGCGGAGTGGCATCCCACATTGACCGCCTTGGCTAGTCGATTGGGCCTTGGCTAGTCGATTGAGGTTGAGGCCGCCTAGCGGGGTCCCGCGCTTGAGCAGCTTGCACCCCTTGACCTTCTTTTTAGGGCGGAGGAGCACGCCACCAAGCCCTCGCGTCCGTGTTGAAATTGGATTTGTCACTGTCGAAGCAAGCCACCTGTCCGTGGCATGCGAGGTCCCGAACGAGGCGGCAACATTTGGGGGATTTCCCGTTCCCGCGTTGGGGTTGGTGCGGCGTCACTGGACGGGACCGATGCAAGGCTGCTGACGTTCTGAGTCCTGACCCGGGATCAGTGCTGCTGTCCTTCGTTTGTCGTCCGTCGGGGCGGCTGAACAGATACCGAAGAAACATACCAGTAAGCTAGAAAATCAACCGGATATTCAACGATTTCATATACGTACGAGGCTATCTAGGAGGCTGTTTGTTTACGCTCCATCCAGCAAAGCTATCTAGCGCTATGGGCTCTCTTTTAAATTGAAGTGTCTGATTTTGAGCGGTTTTTGGACGGGGCTGTGATCTTTGCATTATGGTTGGCTGTGTAGCCGAGCCAGGTACAGTCTGGTCCATTGCCTGCCTGCCATATAGTGCCATCAATCAAACAATCACGCGTTCAATGTGACTACTAGGCCGAGCTGCTATAGCGGTTGGCCGTCCGTGCGCGCACGTGTATACGAGTGCTCGCTCGGTCCTAGTAGGACTCTACTTCGAAGAACAGATGGGCCGCGGAGGGGTTTGGAGCTACTACGGTGGTGCGCGGCTGCGACGGGGACGGGCCGTCGGGGTCCCCGGTGCAGTTTGTTTCGTCTTGCTCTGGGGTCGCCTGCTCCGCCACCGGCACACACGACACGAGGTGCCACCCCGCGCCTTATCTCTTCTTGTCACACGAGGAACGCAAACGATCGACGGGACTGATGAGTTGACTGATCATGGGAGCACGCAGCATCTTCTGATCTTTGGCCGGGATGGGCAGGCACTTCCCAACACCTGTGATGTGCCCTGGGCCATGCCCCAGCTATAGCCTCACATGCATGCCGCCGTGGCCGTGCAATTTAAACAGGACAGCATCCATACGGACCATGCCGCCTACTCCATGCCAAGTGCCACGCAACCGATGTACGGGTGCGCCGTGCGTGACAGTACCGGACCACCGTTGCCGCCGTGCGCCGCCAGTACGTACCTCGTGCGCCTCCCGGTGTTCTGTGGCCCAAATCCTTTGGATTTGCCTAATCAAAGGAAATGGCCCAATAATGAAACATGTAATGGGTCCTAGAAGAGAAGACAATGTGCTTGTGCTACGTTACACAGTTAGCTCAACCTGTTCTTAATGCATACTTCTGTCCTAAAACAGACACGAGATCCGAGTTTCTTAGTCAAATAATATTATACTAAAAAATAAAAAAAAATTAACGGTCACCGGATCAAAGACGTCAAATTACAATCAAGAGAAACAATTGAACGTAGCTTCTTTGATTGCTAGTATGCTAAATTTCTCAAGAGAGTGGTGTACTTTGTACTAGGTTTAAATCCCTAAAAGATGTTGATGATCTTTTTTTACAGGTGGTGCAGACAAGGAGGGTTTTCAAATCAATCCTTGTTGCTCTTCGTACTGGGTTTGAAACCCCAACATTTTTGCATTGCTATTTCTTTTTTAATAGGTGGAGCAAAAAAGAAGAATTTTCAAATCAATCCTTGATGCTCTTTGGACTATGTTTGAAACCCAAAAAAAGGTCCACCATCTTTTCAACAAGTGGTGTAAATAAGTGGGTGTTTTTGAAATCAATCCTTGTTGCTGATAGGATGTGCAGCCATTTGCTGGACAATATGACTTATAGAATCATGTTGTTTTTGACAAGTGTCAACCTAAAACCTTTTGCTGGTTATATTAAAAGGAATGTACTGGCTATGTCGATGGACATAATTCTTCAAGTTTGTCATAGTGCTAGAGACGAAGGCAATGAATATTTTCTGTTTCTTTTGGATTGCCTAATAATGTTAAAATTGAGATTTTGAGTGGGACACTTGTGTGTAATAAATGGTCTTATTCTCTTGTTGACGAAATGACGAGACAAAGCTGGATCTATTTCCATTACCTAAAATAAAAAATATACTTCATAATATATTAATAACACTAATTTAATTTCATAAATGTACATTTTTTAATAAATTTGATGAAACAAAGCATAGTTTGACTTGAAATAAACTTAAATCTCTTATAGTGGAGGAGCAAGAGAGCAAAAACTAAGAACAGTGTAGATAGGATGCACGCAGTAGCAGCAGGAAAAACCATCAAGGTTTCTCTTTCTCGATCCATTGTCTATGCATTATTTACTTGATTATTTACAGATATCTCATTATAGAGGGATAGAGAGATGCTGCTCATTTATTTACTTGATTATTATATTTACATATATCTCATTATAGAGGGATAGAGAGATCCTCAAGCCACAACGTTCAATTACCCAAGGCACACCAATATACAGTATGCCGTAGCAAGCACAATGGCCAGCCAGCGTTACAGGCCTAGTAGAGGACAACTGCACCGTGACTCAATTGGCCAGCCAGCGCCCAGGATCACGCGTTGAACACGGTGCCGCAACCGCCACCACAGCCTCCACCGCCGCAGCCAGAGCCGCAGCCGCCGGACATGGAGCTCTGTCCCTCGCCAGCTCCAGCCTTCGTGCTCACGTTGAATATGGTGCCGCAGCCACCCCCGCCGCCACAGCCGCCACCACAGCCAGAGCCACAGCCTCCTGACTTGGCATGCATGCCGTTGGAGCCTTCGGCAACCATGCCGCCACTACCACAGCCTCCACCGCCACAGCCACCGCCGCACCCGGAGCCACAGCCAGCAGACTTATTGGTCAGGCCCTGGCCGGCAGCAGTGCCATCATTGAACAGGGTGCCACAACCACCTCCACAGCCGGAGCCACAGCGGGCGCCACAACCAGCGGACTTGGTGGTGTTGGTCTTGGAGCCTTCGATGACCATGCCGCTGCCACAGCTACCCCCACAGCCAGAACCACAGCCACCACCGCAGCCTCCAGACCTGGACAGGCCCTCACTAGCCATGGTGCTGGCCTTCAAAATGGTCCCACAGCCTCCCCCGCCACCGCAGCCACCACCACACCCAGAACCACAGCCGCCGGACTTGGCGGTGTTGGTCTTGGAGCCTTGAATAACGACCATGCCGCTGCCACAGCCACCACCACAACCGGAACCACAGCCACCACCGCAGCCTCCGGACTTGGACTGGCCCTCACTGGCCATGGTGCTGGCCTTCACCACGGTCCCACAGCCTCCACCACCACCGCAACCACCACCACACCCAGAACCACAGCCTCCGGACTTGGCATTGTCGGCCTTGGAGTCCTCAGTCACCATGGGTCCACAGCTGCCTCCACAGCCAGCAGCAGACTCAGTGTGGCCATTCTCACCGCTTGCAATGACTTTGGCAGCAGCACCAGAGCTAGCATGTTCAGCCTTGAAGCCCGCCACGACTGCAGGAGCCATGGCCATGCTCCCTGCTCCGACTGTCTGTGTCTCTAACGCCATGCTAGTGTCGGTTCCAAACACTGCACCCCTCTGAACCAAGGCACCACTGATAAGTTCCACACTGTCCTTGTCATAGGCGTCCTTCAACAGCACTGATATCGTGATCCATAGAAGTAGGAACCAATCCTCATTCACCTATAAGAACAACGAGTGTGATTATGTTAGTGCAGAAAACATTAAGAAAAGAAAGGAAAAGAAAATCCAGACTGCAAATGATAAGACAAATAGAAGTGTACCATGATAAGCTGAGATTCAGTGTCTAGCAAGGCAACAGCTTTGCCATATGGATGTTCAGTACAGAACTTTACGGCAGTAACGGCTGAAACATCCTCAGAATGAGCGCTGCAGCATTTGCGTTCATATTCCAGTTTCCTTCCCCGATAGAGCTTGATCTGGTTTATTCAAACACATACAAAATATTTGAGCTTGTTACATGAATACAACCTAGTGGTTATTACAGTGAACTGGGCTTGTGTTATGCTTACCAGTTGGTTGTCACCTTTGAGATCGAGTAGGCTGCCCTCAGCGCCATGACTAATTGACAAATTGGAGCCTTTTAGGGTCCACTTATTTTCCTTGAATTCTGCAAGCTGAAATTGCATTTTGGGTGACTTTGATACTCCAACCAATTCTCGAACAGAAGCCATGCCATTCTTTGCCTTGTGCTCTCTGAGATACAGTGGAGTCATTAGTCTCATTTTTGCTATCATGATTCAGATTAGTAGTAATTGACAAAAATGTTTTTTTTACAGGACAAAAAATTTTCTCAACATACCTAACCTGCGAAATAAAGACATACTATTCTCTATACCTACTATTCTCAAATGGACTGAATGAATAGTTATAGATTTCTTCATAAAAGGAACATCAGCTCCTACTGCAACTACAAATTAATAATTTTTCATATGTAACCTCATTTGGAAGATGTAACAATAGACGGCAAAGACATAGCGGCAGTAGAGCATCAAATGTATTATTGTTTAACTTACAGCTCTACCTATCTGTTCAGTTGCAGATAAAGTATCCATTCATTTCATAATAAATGAAGAAGAATACCTTATCTGAAGACGAATAAGCTCGGTACCACAATCATATACGAAACGAGTCCAGCTGCTCATGTTCTGATCCTTGATAGAATGTGGCAAAAGACAGGACATGAGAGAGAAAGGCTCCATCCTGACCATGCTGAACACCTTCTGAAAGCTCCTTGGGACAGTAGCAGAAGCTGCAACACGAAGACTAACAGGAGGGGAAGTGGCATGCCCACCATGAGCTTTCAGTTCAAACCACTTCTCGAAGGAGAGCTTAGAATCATGCCCTGTCAAATCGTGCAGTGGAAAAGCAACCTTCCCTATTAGTTCTGGTTTCTTTGATACATGATCAACCATTACTGCAAGAATGAGTTCTCCAGTAGGTTCACACTGTAAACAAACTCCAGTATTCTTCCCTGTAACTGTTGAAATATCTAACCTACCACCATCACTGATAAACATATCTGATTGATCCTTGGTGAACCATACATACACATTTTCTTTTTGAAGGGCAGATGGCAAATTCTTGATGTCCACAATTTGTAAATATAACTGCAAAGTATGGAGATGTTCAAGTCTTAAATCAGTAGAGACTTTGGCAGAAGCATTGCTTGCTTCAGAATTTACGAACTTATCATATCAGTTATGTAACAGAAAAAAAAATTATAATAGTCATATCTCATCAGTAGTATGACATGCATCATTTTGAACTATCAGGTCAGATCATTCAAGCTACATATGTACTTTTTTGTAATAACTGTTACATAAAGAAGAGAAAGTCATACCTCTACAGCTGTTATATCAAGAGCATTAAGATCCTTCTGAGCTTTGCAGATGTCAGACCCCGTACCAAGCTCAGTACTGAATATTTGAGGAGTGGATGTCACGGGCGATGGCATGTTACCACGGTACATACATCCAGCCTTCCAGTATCTTACACCAAAGGTACTCTCAAACTGTTCGGTAGTTTCGGTGAATCCAACATCGAGTTTCTTTCCTTCAGATCGATCAGCATCAGTGTCATCATGCTCAAGAACTTTTCCAAGAAGCTTCACCATGTCGTTGCGGTAGGTAACAGGATGCAGCTGGTGAGTGTGCCACAAGAGATCCACATCGTAGGTCGGTACACGGAAGCGCTGCAATCCCTTTTCTTGATTCATCTTGATCAGGTACAGAAACGCCTTGTATCGAGCTAGAGCTTCTTGAAGAAACCGTGGATCATGCATTGTTGGTCTTCCAACCTGTCAGAAAGAAGTGAAACTTTCTGGTTTTCTGTACGTATCATTTTATCTATTGTAAGGAATCCTAATGGGAAAAAATCAATAGCTGTTACCTACACTAACTAGGTCAATTAATCTAGGTGAACATCTACAGTGTGTTGTTAAGAAAATGTTTGTCTTTTCAGTGAATAATGACATGAAGCATATCTTAAAATAGTATAAAATTTACTATTTATATGTCAATGGGTAATTTTGTATAGCATAGGTATGTAGCATATACTGCGGTGAAGATTGTGCCAGTACCTGATAATAGAAAGAGGATTGTCTCTTAACAGCAGAGACCAAATCATAGGTAATGTCCTCTGCAACTCCAGGGTTCACATCCATCGCAACGTCAGAGCTTGTTGTGAAGGCCAATTCGAAGGGCTCCTCAGGATACAACTCTTTCCAAATCTTTTCCGACTGAAGTGTTGCTTTTGTTTGAGTGGATGACACAACGTTGTTATTGTTCAGTATTCTACCATATACTTTCTTGCAGTCCCTTATGTACTGAACCTGAAAGATGTGTGCTTGAATAATTAGTTCCCTCAGTTCTGTCAATAGCATCATCAACAAGTGTACAGGCACAAGTTGCTTTCATAAACGATTTCCAAATAGAGTCATAATATAGTATATCGGTAAAAATAATGCAGTTGGCTGCCTCATGCAGTGTTCAGATCATGGTGAATTATAGAGGATCATCGTGGTGAGGATGTGTACCGGGTTAAGCCGATGGCAGTGCCATATCCACTCACAATCAAGAGGAACAACCAATGGCCCCTCTACAACCGCAGCCTTAGTGTGCTTGTCAAGAAGGGGAAGCCAGCATGCCTTGTACCTAGCATTTAGCAACAAAACCAAACAAAACTCAATGGGGGTACTATTTCTCAGGACATGAATGAGATCGCATTTGTTTTCCTGTATTGATAAGGAGAATAGGAGAGTATGCCAGCACAAGAAGAAAAATTAATCGGGGAACCATCAGTCAGCAACTCAACATAACAGTGACTTCTTACGTGACATGCACATCATTTTCAGATAAATATCTCCAGGTGAGACTCAGAAAACAGAGCAAGCCTATTTACAGTTGGTCCCTGCTCTCTGCTGAATTCTGCCCCCAAAACTGAAGTTCAGGCACCTGCCCTTACTATCCAACTAAAGCTTTCTTAGATTGATTTTCGTCAAGAAGATGGTTGCTTTACAGGAATAATAAAGAGAAACTTGCAGTCAAGATTCATGTACCAGCACTTTCCATCTATGGTTACATTACAATTACATTACAGTTAAGAGGAACTTGCAAGCCAGATTCATATACCAGCATTTTCAATCTCATGAGTTTCCTAAAGATTCACCAAATGGCTCATGCTCCGAAGTCGCCAAAGATGAGCAGTCGACGAGCAATCATGAAGAAGCAAGCACTAAAAACGTCCCTTGCTTTCTCCAAGAGCCAAAAAGCCAAGCAGAAAGGAAAAACAAAGAAATATCTTATTTTCTCAGTGGGATGGATCGTCCGTACCTTTGTATGGCCCGGTCGAGCAGCGGGCCCTCGTCGTAGAGCCACCGGCGGCGGTCCACCGCCGCGAGGAACCGCAGCTGCCGCAGCGCCGCCGCGACGAGGTCCGCCCCGACGGGGACCCCTGCTGCGCCGCCGCCCACCGCGCCGCCTGCTCCCCGTCCATCTCCTCCTCCTCCGCCTCCCCTCGCCGCCTGCGGAATCTGTCACCACAAAGTCAGACGGCAGGTTGTGGCTACTCGCGAGGAGCGATCTGTCGGGCGGACAAACGGGTTCTGTTCTTGATTTGTTGCTGCGGCACTGCCGGTAGCGAGGAAGAATCGACGACACGGTTTCTTGCTCGGAACCGTTTGACTTTGGTATTTCAGAGTCAGAGCTGATGAAAAAAGGTTGGATCTTTTATACCGAGTAGGATTTGATTTCCTTTTTCTTTTTTGAAAAAAAAAATGTCTCTTTCTCACTCTGTATATGTCTCGGATTTGATTTGATTTTTTTAACAGTTTCTCTCGGATTTGTCTTATGGCAAACTCAACAAGTATTGAAAACAGAGGATTGTAGTGGACTATCATCTAGCATCTCGCCCTCACTCTTTTTTTTTTTAGCTAAAAAAACAGAAGATACGTCAACTGTATGTACAATGTGACTCAAAGAGATGCAAAGGATAAACGAATTACTAGTATGATAATACTACATGGTAGCAGCTGAACAGCCTGAACAGAAGGATCAGGAAGAACCTACCTGAGAGATGTTGCAGTGCAGGAGAGAGAGCCTCAGTCAGAGTGGCACTTGTGCCTGTGCTGCTAGTACCTCTTGATCTCCCTATTTATACACGCAGTTGGTGAAGTGGACAAGCAATGATTTATTGAGCTTGACATCATCGCCTTCTTATCTTTACATAAATACATACCTGAACCATGATTACGTGATGACAATTGACACCTAAAGCTTTACTAGTTACTACACGTCAAGCACCGATTTTCAGCTGAAACTGAAAACCGTGTGTCTGCAAGTTGAGTGTGCGGTGCTCCTGCCCAAAATATAGCTCCTCAACAGAAAACCGACATCATCATTTCCTTGTGTGTGCATGTTGAGTGTGAGTGTGCGCGCAAGATGAGCGAGCAACTGAGCATCGTCATCGTTTTCTTGTGTGGTTGCTTGCAGTGGTGGTGTCAGCTACTACCAGAATCAGGCGAGGGAGGCGTTTCGTGGCGTGATGCGTGAAGCAAACACATGGAAACGGCCGGGTTGGACGGATCGCATTACTCAGTGCTGTGCAGATCTGCTCCTAATCTCCACCGCCTTTCCACAAGCGTTCCCCTTGTTTGGACTTTGGACGCAATCGAGATGAATCGGCAGGTGTCGTGTGCGCCTGTCCTGTTATCCTTTCCATCTAAAGAATTGATGTGTTCAGGATGATGAGTCACTGCAGATATGAGATATGGTTGCACCTAACGCTGTCTTCACTCGGCAGATGCAGTACGGTCGTACTACAAAAGCCATGGAGCTGCAGGTATCGGTGTAGTACAGAAGCTCTCGTACAACAGCAGTTAGCACACCAGACAACAAGTCAGGATGTGTTGGTTGCCGGCGGGCAACAGATCAGAGTTTTCGTCTTTTCCTTGGCACGTATAGCGATGCAGTACAATCCTGGTTTTGACGATCACGTCACAGTAGTTGTCGAGCGAGATTATGAGAACCAAGCTATGGCATGAAACAAGTACAAACAGAGCATCTCAAAGTAATTCTTGTGAAAGGTTGTAATAACCAGATCCGATTTTCGCTCAAAGGTTATTGCCCTGTGTTTCTTCTGGCATAATGCTAGGCCATGTACTCATGCCCCATAATTTCAGTCAAGGAAGAAAAGGGAAGATGATGTTGCAGACTTGCGTCTATTGCATATTTGAGAAAAAAAATATTGCAGCCTTGCAGTATGTGATCTTCATCATCAGATAACTAGTCCAACTACAAATGCACAATTCAATTCGACTAGTACGTGGCTAGGATTGAGCAGGCCGAAAGATTTGATCTTTTCTTTTTCACATCCATTTTGGTTTGAAGAAGGTCGATACAGTTTGAGCGTAACACCAGAAGTACTTTGCAGAGGAGCGTCAGTTACTACATTACACGGTACAGGAAACAAAAACAATGTCACGATGACAGGCAGTGATGTCCGTTCCGTGTTCAGCGACAGTGCTCGTTCAGTCTCGCGAGCCTCCACCGGACTGGAGCAGGAAGAAGACGACGAGGCCGACGACGAGCCCCGACACGACGAGCGCCAGCGTCGGCGCCGGAGTCGCCACGCCGAAGTTCTGCACAAAATTAAAGGCGAGCGGCACTTTTCATGTCAGCTGTAAGCTCTGCTGCAGCGGTGCATGCATTGCAATGACCGGACCGCTGTCGATTAATTTTAGTCGTACCTGGAGGAAGCCTTTGCCGGTGGACACCTCGACGGCGATGGCGGAGGCGAAGCCGACCATGGCCGCGCGGCCCAGCCACACGTCCGGTCCGCTCCCGCCGCCCTGCTTCGCACTCTGCTCGCACCTGATGGTCAGCGACCTGCTGGCGGCCCTGCACGAGACCCGGCTCTTGCTGGAGGTGATGCGCACTGCATTTCGACAGAACGCTCCTCAGAAGGCGGAAATCAGAAGTAAATAAATAAAGGACAACAAACATTCAGTAGCAACGCTCATCGTTCGTAACGTTAGCCTTCATATAAGAATTCAAAGGATACATTTTCTGCTTTCCATATCGAAAAACCTCAAGAATCGGCACACGGTATAACTGACTAGTAAGATCAAGTTGACCATGTTGCATAGGCGACTGGCAAGATGGTGGATTCGAATGCAGAGCTGCAGATGGAGCTGTTGATTACGTACCGTTGCTGGACATGCCGCTGTACAACGGCGCGGCCGCCGTGGCGGCCACCGGAGAAGAGCCGAGAACCGAGAAGGGTGCCATGAGACCGGACTACTTGCGGCACGTTTCTTCCTCCTCCTCTTCTGTTCTTCAATGAAACCTCAGGTCGTCGTCGAGCTCGCGATTTTTTGTCTGCAAGGGTGGGTGGAAGCGCCGGAGCCAGGCGAAGCGAGTGGCCGTCTGGAGCTGCGAGACACCCTATCCAGCCAGAGCTGTCAACAGGCATTGTTGGGCCGGGAGACCGATACTGGGCCTGGAGCCCAGTATAGAAACCCAGCTGACAATGGCCGGCGGCCCGTTCGGTCTGTCAATATATATAGTCGGTCTGCTGGATCAGCATCACGCATTGCGGAGGCCCAAGGCCCAACCGACGCCTGCACACACCGCAGGCTACCCATCCAGTCCTAGGGGAAAAAAAAAAGAAGTCCTAGCTCCACTCCACGTGGCGTTGTTTCTATTCAACGGGCTGACAGGTCTAACATGCTCCGCACGCATGCCTGCAAGATGAAGAAAAAAAAATTCATCATTTCCACGTATGCCTGTTATATTTATTTGCTTACGTGTTTGTATCTATGGAATTAAAAATCTGCAGATGTCATCCTTAAACTTGCCTTGTAGTATCATGAGTACTAGGTGATTTCCCCGCGCGTTGCTGCGGGAATACAAAACATGTTAAATGAGTTCTCTATTGAAGGAATAATAGACTGTAAAAGAAATCAAAATTACATGTTGATGACGAACTTATACAATGTGTGGTAAACATAAACGAATCGCCAGCTAACTGTTGTTCACTCACCAGCCTGGAGGTAATTAGAAAAAGGAAAATAAAAGTGTCCGCACTCCCTTGCTGTGAAGATTTAAATAAAAAATGAAAAAAATCTAAAGATAGGTTGTATCCACACATCTATACTATAATGTAATTCTTCTAAAAGAGTGGGAAGCCTAATCTCACCCCACCTCCACCTACGGCGCAAATTCAAACTAACGTGCCAGAAAGCCCACACGTGTCCCCTAATCACGGAAAGAAAAACAGAAACAAAATTTTCCGTATCCTGTCACGGGAGCCTCTCCTCCCAAGATCCACGCCATCGCGCCCTTGTGCTGGCTCGACATGACGCCAGAACCGTGGCCGGACCTTCGCATGCACGACGACGCCGCGGCAGGCAGGGAGGTATTGCTAGCCCCACGCAGCGACGACGCGGTGGCAGGTAGGGCGGCGTTATGGGAAAAAAATAAACAGCCGGAAACAAATCCTCCGTGCGTGCCGCCGCCGTCTCCTCCGCAGCCAGACCTTCGCGTCCCCGACTACAACGGCGGGTAATAGGAACCGAGTGGATCGGCGGCCGCCAGCCGAAGCAGGTATATCCCCGCTCCTGCGCCTTGTGCTCGCTCCTCGTCGTCCTGGTCGAGGTCGAGGAAGCTGAGGGCCAGCAAGCGGGCTGGCGGTGGCTTGTGGCGTGGCACCGATGGGGGGCTCACGGGCATGCGCGAGGACTCCGCCGTGGCTGCGCATGCAGGCTCTGAGGAGGAAGAGGGCCCGACACGCTAAATCCACATCAAGGCCTTCATGTCCTTCAGGTAAGCACGCAGTGCTGCTCCCGCTCTTGCTCGTGAGGTGTTTTGATGATTTACCAACGAGAAAACATTGGGTGCTATCATGCTATTCTGAAGATGCCGATGCAGTGCTCGGCAATGATACCCTACGCAGCTACGCCTGTCGATCCGTATGCCAGTCGTTACAGTTTTTGCATCACTATGTTGGAAGACCTGACATTCACTATTAACAAATCTACATCACGTTTGGACCAGTTCGACATGCTTTTGCAACATTGACCTATGCTTCAAATTGATTTCCTTGTGACTTGGGTTAATATTGATGCAGAACATTGGAGTGAAGGAAAACAGATTTTGCTATCGCTATGAAATTGTTTTCCGGTGCTTTTTCAACATTGCTGATCATGAAGCTGAGTACTATCTTCAGGATGGCTTCCACGGATGAGAAAAGACGGTATGCCCACTTTGCCCACTGGCCGTGCGGAGCGTCCGCCGCTGAACCAGGCAGCAGGGCTGTGGGCGCTGCGGCGGCGCACGGGCTCAGAGCCACACGGGGTCACCGGTCACCGGCTGTAAGCGGTGTGGGCTGGACAAACTCCGAGTCACTGTTACAGTTTTGCTTTTGATTTCAGAAAGAGCTTCGCATCTGGTTCACCGTGCTCTCCTCAGGAAGCGAGATTCACAAGTTTGCGGAGGTGCTTGTTTGGAACAAACGGATCTATGGGCATGACATGAAGCCGGTGCCCAATGGGTTGCGTGACCCGCAAATGGTAATGTCCTGCACGGGATTTGCTGTTTCCTTGTATGTATTTTCATGGATTATTTGAAGTTGATAGTTCTAACATAGGCGTGCCTTTGTAGCATTGTTCAACTTGTTGCAACTTTTTCCCATGTCAAATTTCAAGGAATCTCGAATAAGAGAGACAAATGCAGTACCTACCATAGTGAACTTAGTGACTGAACTACAAAAGAAGTGCTACAATCAAAAAGTTATGTAGGGGTGGCATAACTTGTATGGCCATTATTAATTCCTTTTGAATTTAGGTTAATGAGTCTTGTCATGTGTGTCAGTCCTATATATGAAGTAGGACAAGGAAGTTTTGGAGATAATCGGGAAGAAGCTGAAAAGGAACAATGTTGCTCTTGTTGGCTTTGGTGACTCTGATGATGAAAAAACTGAGAAGATGGAAGCATTGATTGTTGCTGTTAAAAACAGTGATAGCATTCACATTGTCCATGTCTCTCCTGGTGAAAACTGTCAAGGAAATAAGAGTGTCTATGTCCTTTTCTGAATTTGTTTCCTTGAACATGCACCTTTTTCTGATTATGTGTCTTTTATGTTCAGATTCAACAGAGAGCAATGGAGCAAGAAGTTCAATTTGATCATCTAGGAGTATCTGCACGTTACTTGCATTCTTAATACTATTTCCTGAAATTTTGAGTTCACTAGATATGTTCTTTTGCAAGAAGTACAAGAACAGACTATCCATTATATATACATAATAATATCAAGATTTGGCAGCTACCAATTTGTTCACCTAGACAGCTACCAAGGTACAACTTCTCTCTTTTTCAGTCCATACCTTTCAAGAGCTGCCTTTATTGATTTCCTAGACTGTGCAGTCAAATTTATAAGCAAAGATGGTATAAAATTTGAGATCCTGACATCCTTGTGAATTTGGAGTTCCAATATCTTTAACAAATTTTTGTTCCTAGATTATTGCACTATAAAGTACAAATTTCTATATTTGATACCATTTTATGAGAAATTTTGATTTGCTTGCAAAATTTGTTCCTACCCCTGTAGGAAAAGATGTCATATGTTAACTCTCACGGTGTATACTGTGATGTCGCACCCAACAATATTCGTGGACAGTAAATGTTCTGGCGAGGTAAACATTTTTTCTATTTTCATGGTCTCTATGTGCAAAAATAACTATAATTGAATGCCTTTGTCTTGGTTTGCTTAAGGGGGCGAGATGAGGACGAGCTCGGCGAGGTGGCCTTGGATGATGCACGGCTTCAGGTCAGTGGAGGTGGCGTGGATTGGTGACTTGTATTATGCATGGCTTCAGGTCGGCGTAGGTGGCGCGGATTGGCGACGACCTCGGTGTGACCCGAGGTGGATGTCGTGCCATGGCTAACTGCAAAATCGATGCACCGAGTGGCTGTTGTGGCAGGGAGTCCGAGGCAAGCAAGATGCTCACGCCCTCTGAGAGGCGAAGCAGATTGTAAATTAGATGGTTGAGGCGAGACAATATTATTATGTCTTGTTATGCATAAGTGAATCATTGTTTCATTGTTTTGTTTTTATGTACACTCCTAAAATAAAACCATAGCGTTAGCACGGGCACTATACTAGTACAGTATTAAGGAGTTGAATTAAAAAAGAAACTACCCACGAACCTTATCCTATCCCTTCCCGTGCGATATCTAGACCTTTCTCCACCGCTTGCCTTTTCCTACCGCAGCTGCGCAAGGGCGACGACGACTGGCTTCGATCCTCTTCTATCTCTTCCTACGCACTCTTGGAGGCCGGCACAGAAGCGCGGCACCAAAGCAGGGCAGCCGGACGATCGACGCTGGTAGTCGGCAGAGCGGATGCGGAGTCGGCTCGGATGCAGACCGGTACGAAGGCCATCGCCGTGGCGGACCTAGCTGAAGCCAATGCTGAGGCAGAGGGGGGCGGCGCGAAGGTTGAGAAGGTCTCTCCTATCGTCGTTGTCGATGAGCACGGTGATGATAAGAAATTGAATAGGCAAGTTAGTGTAGCAGTACTGGGACGACAACACACATCTATTTAAACACGAAGGTAGCCTGATGGTTCGATTTCTTCTGTAGGCTTTTGCGGTGGTGGTCAAGGAATCAATGCATGCAGAAATATGTTTAGTGCGCAATCACTCATGAGTCACCCGAGCCTGGAAGCTCAAGCGTTCCTGCGTTGCTTTGCATGGCGGCTGGAACTGGTTGTGGTGGGATCCGTTTTGGATAACTGAAATTGCATTTCCTTCTTTTAGCGCTGCAGGACATCGTGCGTACAGCGGCAGTGGGATTCGATGACGTGGCTAAAGGAGATTGCAGATAATTAAAGCTTAGTGGGGTTTGTTTATATAAGAGTTAGATATAAAGGACAAGGTCAAAAATTTTGACATATGTGAATTCAGAAGAGTAAAATGCTCTATTAATCAATCAATTGATTCCTCTGTGTCAATTTGGTCATCAACTTTGAAAGTGTGTTTTGAGTCGAAAGGTTTTGTTATTAATTAATGTGCAAATAGTTCATCCCCTTCGTTTCACGAATTGATTTGATCATGAGTTAGTCATCGATGCAGTTACCCCCACACATCGAGGAAAGAAATGAATTAGATTTTTGTTGTCATTTTGTTGCTTTTCACAAATTTTTGCACCACAGAAAGAGCTTTTTTCTTTTATGATTTTTTGATTTCAAATGAAAAGTCCTTGACCAGCCAACGGTAGATCTAGAAATTATTTGGAACCTGGATGCTCTGCCTCTTCGTTTGGCTACTATGTACTATGTTCACCTTCTGAAACACACAAAAGAGAAAAAAGGTTTCACTTTGTGCTCTGATGTATGTTTGGATGAATCTCCATCTTGGTTTCTCATCGGTCATTTTCTTTTTGCCCTTTTTCTTCATTTCATCATCTGATTTTTGTCCCAGTGGAAAACTTTGTTTTCTGCCAATATAAAATCAGTAGCACAGTCTACAGATACGACCTCTGTGACTCGTAATAACGAGGCCAGCTTCAACGAAGTCCATTCATGTTCAGATGGTCAGATCACAATAATTGCAAGCGTCCAGCCGTCCAGTCAGAAAATTCAAAATAAATTGTACTTTTAATTGTTCATTGCGACAAATTTTCTTCTTAATATAGATTGAGACAATCTTGAATTGAATGGTTATATAACTTAGTGATTGGGATCACTGTCAGGCTGCCATTTTCTTACTGCTCCAGTCAACCGTCAACGGGTCAAAGTCCAACTCCTACTTCACGACAAATGGAAGTGAGCCAATGAGTACCTACCAACGCAACATTTTTCCACAAATTTCGATGGCCACCATCCAAGAAACTTGTGTTGTTTTGTTTGCTTGTTGGCAGGACAAGTTCACTGCCAACTTATCCAGACGAACAAACATTTTCTTACACGATTTTTTACTTTATATACAGAGGCTGACAGGCATGGAGATTGAGATTCAGCAGAGATCTGCACCAGCTGCCACTGCAACTGCAAGGATGTGCGGGTCCAAGAAATCCGTCGCCTACTTCGCCCACGACCCGGCGCACGGCCGGCTGCTCTCCACCGCTGCCAGCGACGCTAACGGCAACGACGAGTTCACCTGCGGCGGGTGCCTGGTGGCTGGCGCCGGTCCGCGGTACCGGTGCGCTTACCCGGGGTGCGGCTTCACGGTCCACGACGCGTGCGCGCGCCGCTTCCCGCGGACGCTCAGGTCCGCCGTGCACCCGCGGCACAGGCTGAGGCGGCAGCGCGAGGCAGCCGCAAGCGCCGACGGCGGCGATGGCCAAGGAGAAGGAGGCGAAGGCGGTGAGTGCTGCGAGGTGTGCGGCGAGGGCGTGAAGGGCGCGTGCTACGCGTGCGTGGAGTGCGGGGTCGCCGTGCACCCGCTGTGCGTGCGGTTGCCGGCGTCCGCGCGCGGCCCCGCGCACCAGGGCGGCGCACACGAGGCGTGGCTCGTCCGCGTCGCGTCGTCGCCGGTGCCCGCGCCAGAGCTGGACGCGGACGGCAAGCAGAAGCAGGATGCGGTGGCGGGGTGCGAGGCGTGCGGGCGGCCGCTGGGCGCGTGGCGGTACCGGTGCGTGACGTGCGCCGCGGAGCTGCACCCGCGGTGCCTGCTGCCGGCGGCGGACCAGTGTCGCGCAGAAGGCGACGGCGAGGAGTCCGTGACGAGGAGCTGCTGCTGCGGGCTGGTGCATGATCTGACGCGCTGCATGGCCACGCTGGGCACCGCCCTGAACTACCGTGGCTACTACAATGGTTGACTGACGCATCGATCACTCTGTGTTTGTAGGTGTGTTGTCGGTGTATGCTCGTGAGGTTTTCGTGTCCGGTTATTTGTAATGTGTCAAGTTTGGAAATTGGTTTCCTCAAATTTGAAAATTCTGGAAAGTTTGAAAACATCGTGTAAAATGATGCCGAGAGTTTTTTTTTTTTGAACATAAATGATGTCGAGAGTTTGTTCTGGTGGCGTCAGACGATCTCAGACTGTCAGTTCACGAGACTCTGACAGAGTGAGAGAGAGAGACAGATGGGCTCTTTGGGCCTCGCTGAATTCTTCTGGCTTTCATGGCTCCATGGAACAGCGCCCATGTTTTTTTAGGGGAATGGAGCAAAGCCCATGTATATAGAAGTAGAGATTCCCAATTTTGGGCTCTAATGACTGCCAGAACGTGGCCCAGAAAGAAAAATTTTTGGATGAAGACAAATTGTCCATTCTGTTCAAAAAGAAGAAGAAATTGTTGATGTTACAGTTACAGTTTGCAAGAAAAATTGTTTTATACATAAATAATCAAACAAGGTTTCATCAAAGAGAAAATAAAACAAGTTCCGATAAAAGAACTTTCATGGAAAAAGGGGAAACACTATAAGAGAAAAAACAATGTTGTACTTTGGAGAAAAGAGTAACAAAGATTGGGGAAATTCCTGTTTGAAAAGAAAACAATCATAAAGAAGGAAAAAAAATTCATCAGAGCAAAAAAAATCAGTTTCTAAAGGAAATATGTTCGTAGAAATAGCGAACACTGAAATATGTTTGAAATTAGAGGAAATTTTTCCAACTTAAATAAAAGAGTAAAATACACCAGGGAAAAAGACCTAAACTATTAGTGTTTTCTCATGTAGGTACCCAAACTATCAAAACGACTATATAGGTACCTCAACTTTCACCGCAGTGCACGGCCGGTCCTTTAGCAGCCACGTCAGCCTAAATTTTGCATAAACCCCTCTCGCTCATTCTTTTCCTCACTCTCCAGCCCAACCTTCCTTTACCTCCTCCCGACCCTGCGCAACAATCTAAACCACAAATAGGATGCAGTCCAAGCACCGGATCTTCCGGAGGGCCTGCTCCTCGTGCCGGAGGGCGAGGTCCACTTCGACCGGGTCCCCGACTCCCTGGTGCTCCTCGTCTTCAACAAGCTCGCGGAGGCTGCGGAGCCCGCGCGCCTGAGCATGTCGTCGGCGGTGCCCGGCCCTCTCGGTGTGGAGGTGCCGCCTCTGTCGCCCATGCACCAGATGCAGGCCGGCGGCGCCGCCGGCGGCCTGCTCCCCGTGGCTGCTTAAACCGTTCACTCCTGTGTCGTGCCCGAGCTAGTCTCGCCATGCTCTCTTAAAGCGCACGGTCACCACATGTCGGAGCTCGTGCGCATGCAAGCTAAAGATAGTAAACATGCTAATGCAAGCTAAAGAATCCTATGAACAAGACTTACTAACACAACGCATGACTGCCGGCGGGCGAGCGGGCACAGCGGCCGGCTGCGTGGCGTCGCAGGCGAGCGCGCAACAGCAGCGCAGGCAAGCGAGACCGCGCGGCGGCGGCGCATGGGAGCGTGCGGACGCCAGCGCGCGGCACACGCGGGCGAGCGCACCGGCACAGGCTTCTGCGCCGCAAGCTTGCGCCGCATGCCCTCACTACCGACACCGAGGCCGCCGCCGCTCAGCCCGAGCTCCTCCTGCTCGTCTACGGCGCCCGAGCACTTTAAGCTGCTGCTGCGCTGGGCCGGGAGCCCGGGAGCGAGGCAGGCACCGCCGCTCGTCACCGCCACGAAGTCTATCGCGCTCAGGTCCCCAACGTCGACCTTGGATGAGGCTAGCAGCACCGCGAGGAACGAGGCCTCCGCCATAGCGACCGCCAGCAGGAGCACCACGCCGCAGAGCTGCGTCATCCTCGGCGGCACCAAGGTTGGACTGGAAAACGAGGAAAAGAAAGAGCTAGGGTGGTTTATACAAAATTTTAGGCTGATGTGGCTGCCGAAGGACCGGCCGTGCGCCGTGGTGAAAGTTAAAGATGCACCTAGTCGTTTTGATAGTTTGATAGCACTCTACGTGGGAAACCCCACATAGTTTGGAGTGCGCAGTTTTACTCTAAATAAAATGTATTCTCACTTGGGGAGGAAGTTGTTCTATGACATTACAATCAAAATCTTCCAGGTCCAAAAACAAACGACTTTAAAAGTAGAGGAAGAAAAATCAAACTACCAAGAAGATTTAGTGAGGTCAAATGAAGTTTTTTTTTTTCCAAGAAAGAAAATCATGGTTTGAATCCACACGCAGGTCGGGCCAACTTGATGGTCGAAAGGCCTACATATATATGGTGACAGTGACAATACTACATCTCAGGCCTTTCCGCCTGGTAGCTATTCAAGTCGTGACAATGCAGGGTAAGAAAAAAAAGTCGTGACAATGCAGGGTAAGAAAAAAAAGTCGTGACAATGCAGCTTAAAAAAAAGAGATAATTGTCATGACAATGCCGTGGTCTCTTCTGGTCCAAACAAACAAATATTGAGTGCCCATCCCGTCTTCCTCGTCCAGGTTTGCTCGAGGCACGCACGCGCTTAACCTGCAGGCCAGGTGCCCATGTGCATATGTACAGTAGTGTGGCCGGTGTCGACACAGATGGGACAACAAGACACGGCGGCAGATGCTGATCCTTGCATGGCTGCTGATTAATATTGTATATCACAACAGTAATAATATATGATTTATTGTATAATGTACATGCGCATGACTGTTGGCACTGTGCACGCTTGTCTACCAGCCAGCTGCACATGACATCCATCCAGCGCCACGAGTGCTCACCCCTGCTGTGACTTTTCATTCTTTTCTATCTTTTTTTTTTAAATAAAAATTCAGGGATTTTATTACTCATATGCTAACAAATCGTTAGCCACTGAGATTTCAACAAGACTTCATGGTCCTTGGTACAAAGATACCTCAAACCGGCTAGCTCATGAGCAGTCCCATTACATTCTCTAGGACAAAAGCACAATAGAAATCAAGAAAATTTTGAATTCACTAATAATTTTAACCTCATCAATGAGCTATCAACAAACTGAATCATCATACGAACTGGAATTGTTAGCCAGTGCAACCTCCTTCGCGTCGATTTCAACAATGATCCGGCCTATTCCCATGTTCACCGCCATTTGGGTGCACTAGAGACAGGCAATGAGCTCAGTCTGGAAAGCGTTGAGAAGATGATTAATCCTCCCCCCGTCCAGAGCTCACCACATCCCCATCAGAGAATCGGATGATAGCACCCCAACTGCCCCACCACAACTTCTTGATGGAAGGAAGTATCATAGTTCAATTTTAGATGATTCTCCAGTGGTTTCTTCCGGCATCCGGATCGGGACCCCAGATGCATGAACTGTGGGCACAACGTTTTCCTTTGCATACTACACAATTGGCCAGGAGCTCTGGCGTTCGCCTCTTCCCTTCCTCCCTTTCCGACCAAGTGTACCACAAAGCTACCACCATCAACAATTTCTTGTGTTCCATAGCTAGAAATGAAGGGAGCGGTCATCATTTATCAAATACAACCCCCAATGCCTTTTGTGTCGTTTTGATTAACGACTGATAATTTCAAGAATTTGCTAAGTGTAACAGAGGATGCCATTTTAACTCTTGGTTATTATCTGATAAACGACGCTAAGGAACACATATTTACGACAACTTTCACTGTTTTGTCCACACAACATTGTAGGAGGAAAAGACAATTATGCCCCTAGTAGCGTCCTCTCACAAAAACCACAAGATATGAAAATGGTAGAACATTCGTCATATTTCACAAACATTCAGAATCAGAAGGGATAATAATTGTCAAATTTCTTGCAGATCCTTTTCAAAAAAGGAAAAAACAAAAGAAAAGTTTTAAAAAACAACTACTCCCACTTGCCACACTTCGGTCTTTGGTGCCTCTCCTAGTGTCCTACCGGTTAAACCACGTAGTATTTGGCAGTTGGCACATTGTGCAGCGAACAAAGCCGAACATATGTGCTGTATTATAATTGTCCGACCGAGGAACGAAACCACTACTCTTTTGGTGCCGTGGCAGAGGCAGAGACAAACCGCCAATTCTTTATGGGGGCAGCTCCAGTTCTTGGCATCTTCTGGCACAACACAGAACAGAAGGGACCATGCCAGGGCTGGATTATGGGGTCATTAGTTAACATACATCTAGTTTTGCGGCATGCAAATGTGGGCATCAGCAGAAAGCAACATAGGGAGGGAGGCCCCATCTCTTTTGTAGAGAAATTGGGGGCAGCTTTTCCCCCATTACAAAACGCCGGCATGTCCTCTTCATCAACCGCTCCTCCTCTTCCTCGCATCTCTGCTGTTTCTCTCAATGTGTACGTGTGCTACCACTACTTCACTCACTTTGTACTTAAATAACTACACATATTATTTCTTGAGGAGCAATTTCCTCAAATTGTAAAAAAAATTATAAAAATAATATTCATATTTTATACCATTATATAATTGTTTTAATCTATGATTATTTATTGTTTATTATAAATATTATTTTTATATATTTCATTAAATTTAAAATGCAATTCATTTAAAAGTGACATATATAGTTATTCAGATAGAGGGATACTTCTCTCTCTCTGGTTGCATATGTTGTGATGCTTGTATGAGCGAATGTAATTGCATGGATCATGCTTTAGTTGAGCTTCACCCCGGGCTTGGTTCCACGGATGCAGGATGAGAGTGGCGAACCCCCTCAGATCATGCAATAGGCAACCAAATATTACCTAGTTTTTCCATCCGTTCATGCAACCTCACCAAATACATACTTTTCTAGAAATACAGTTTTTCCGTGGAAAAGCCACCGCCCTTCCTCCTTAGATGGGATCTTGCCTACACCCTCCTTCCATTGACAACCTTTCCTCCAACTAGATTGTGTCTCCTCTTTCCGCAGCGGCCAGTACTCCGACGAGATTTCGCCTCCTCTCTTCGTCGGCGGCCGGTAAGACCCTTGATGCCCAGATGCTCCTCTTTTGTGCCCTCTCTTCCTGGTGATTGGAACATCCTCTCGTCACAACCAACCGCTGATAGGCGAAACCTTGGCATCTCCTATGTTTGAGGGAGAGGTAAGTAATTACCTAGAAAACTTAGATATTAGTAATAGGATAAATAATCTGTTGGTTTCTTAATATTTGCCTCCAATAATGGTCTTATTTAGCTGGCAAGAAACCGGCAGATTTCGGCGCATTTCCTTACACATACCACTATTAAATCTGCCGAAATTTGTCGGTTTTTCAACAAGCTGACCAAGAACCAGAAACATACTTCTTTAAGGAACCAAACACTAGAAGCGTGTGTTTGTGCTACTGCCACTAGAGGGAGATTGAGAGAGAATCAGAAGTGTGGGCCACGTGCCATGATTTCACCTCAGCATCACACAGGTCAGGCTAGCTAGTCCCTCATCTCATCCCATTCCATGCTAGAGCTAGACTCTGCCCCGGCGAACACTTCCCGATAGATTCCATCCCCTCTCTATCATCCTCGGCATCCGCCCCACTTTGCCCTTGTTAATTGCAAAGGTTTGTTTCTGCAGGGATAACATTTGTGGCCTGCCCTCCTCCCTATAGAATCCTGTCTGCCTGCCCTCCTTTTCATGTTGCTTTCCCTTTCCTCCTCCCCGCCTCACCTCCTATTTAACCTCCTCAATCAAATTGCTTGTCAGCATCTTCCCAGCTGAGCTCCAAATCCAACCACACAACACCCTCTTGGCCGGCCCTGATTCTTGCTTGGATTTTCTTCAGAGGAAGGAACAAAGATTGGCTACTGAGATATTCCTACTAGGTGAACCTCCTCAAAACCCATGTCTTCTACTCTCTGTCTGTTTGTTTGTTTCACCTAGTCCATCCTTCTGGATTTTACCACCATCATCATGGCGTTTCCTGCCGTGGATTTGCTGCTTCTTGTTTTTTTCACTCTCTCTGCTGTTGGGATATCATTGTACATTTGTACTGTCTGTACCAGCTGAATCCTCAATCTACCTTGATGAGCCTTTATTTGCTCCTTCTAGTACAGAAGATTAAACTAACCAATCCCGCCATCAAAACCCCCAACTTCAAATCTTAATCTCCCAACTTCAAATCTTTCTGGCCCCAGCTACATCAATGGTTCTGATTCGGCTTGTTTTCTCTAGTTTCATTTCAGGACCGTAGCCTGGTTTCTTGCTGCTAGCAGAGTGGCAGTTGGTGAGGAGCTAGAGAGCAGAGCAAGAAGCAGAGGCATGGAGGGGGACAGCTTCTCCGGCATGGCGAACGGCGTCGGCGGCGGTGGAGGGCAGCAGGCGGTGGACGGGAAGCTGATCCAGACGTTCCACCGGAGCTTCGTGCAGGTGCAGAGCCTGCTGGACCAGAACCGGGCGCTCATCAGCGAGATCAACCAGAACCACGAGTCCCGGGCGCCCCACAGCCTCACCCGCAACGTCGGCCTCATCCGGGAGCTCAACAACAACATCCGCCGCATCGTCGGCCTCTACGCCGACCTCTCCGCCTCCTTCGCGCGCTCCATCGACAACGCCAACTCCTCCGACGCCGACTCCTCCGGCATCCGCTCCCCCGACGCCGGCCACCGCGGCGCCAACGCCGCCGCCGGCCACAAGCGCGTCCGCCCCGCTTAGCTAGCTTACCTTTCTTGGTTCTTGGCATGGCATGGCATGGCAATCCTAGCATAGCTGTTGCCATTGCCACTAGGCTTATTAGTCTTTTTTTTTTCCTTCTTGGGCTCCTTCTTGTTCGTCTTCTTTGTCTCTCCTTGTTAGCTGCAAATGCTTCTGTCAGTGATTAGTGTATGGTAATTTAGTGACAATAGAGAGCTGCTGCCATGTGGATGTTGCTTCTATGATTATGATTATGATTATGATTATGATTATGATGGTAGTATGTTTATGTTCTTGATTGACAGAAATCAATCAATGGCCATGTTCATTTTTGGCAGCCTTGCTGTTTGTTACTCTTACGAAGCATCAGGAGTGCAAACTATTTGCAGCACAGTTCCAAGTGTAGTATTACAGTAAGTACTACTAGGAGAAGGACATGGAGCAAAATGTCACTGCAGATGGGTCAGCTCAGGTAGGGATGCAGCTAATGTGCAGTTCAACAGGACAGATCTTGACGAGAGCAGTGTTACCATATCATCATCTGACACTGCCCTCATCCTTTTTCACTCATCTTTACCACCACCTACCTGAGTTCTGAATCTGATGAGTGCATCAGCCGGCACTTTGGAGATCGATCTCCCAACTCTGAAAGTCTGAATCTGATGATTGAGTGCAAAATCGTGGCTGCCCTGCCCTGCCCATGTAATCCAAAGTGCAAAGCTTTGCAGCTTTATTACCAACCTGCTGCTCCTTGGTTGCTTGCTCACCCCTGCCATGTCTTTCCTCCTTGTCCTGATGAGTTATCATGAAAAGCTCAAGATGTCCACAAAACTACTTGTACCCTGAAAATTCATAGCTTTTCTCCCCTGTTCTGTTCCTACTACTACTCACCTCAACTGAACTTGTAGTAGTGTGATTTAGATAGGGGCAGCAGGCTCTCCTTTTCTGAATGCCAAAACGGTGAAGGAAAAGCAACAAGGTCACTCTAGTGGGCGTCTATCTGCGAGATGCTGGGCAGCATCTATCACCAGGAGCAGAGCAGGAAAGCTTCAATAATTTTTTGGTTGCCAATCATGGCGTGCGACACCATGGCATGGCCAGAATCTTACTCCTATTCGAAAGAGTGGTCTGTAATGTGTCTGAAATCTGGTCCCTCCTTTTTTCCTGATACAAGTGTGTGAAACTTTTGACCACTGATTTGGCCTGATGGCCAGTGTCATTGGTCCCCTTTGCTCTCTGACTACAGTGGTAACACTGTCTCAACAAATTAAAACACACACACACAAAGGCATGTAGGCAGATTCTCTGTTAGTGATTGCAGTTCATGGCAGTAGACAATTTGAAATATCCATAAAATGCTTTTCAAACTTGGCAATGTTTTAAACCAAATAAGTTGATAAGATGTTTTTTTTCAAAAAAAAAAAAAAAAGTTGATAAGATGTGAATCTTTTGGCTAGCTAGTTCTGATTTCTGAAGGTACAGTTATAGTGAGATTATTAGGTGTGTTGAGCCTCTTCCCCCAAAAAAAGAAAATACTAGTATTATGATTCTTGTTTTTTTTTTTGAGCAATTATGATTCTTGTTTCCTTTCAGCAAATTTTTAATTTGATCTCTCCTTTCAACAAATTTCTACTTTGATCTCTCCATGTGTTGCCTTGATCCTTACTCAGTATGTACTATTATTACTGACTATTTCCATTAAATATACCTGGACATCTCAGGACTAGTAGTTGTATATAAATACAGACAGGAAAGATGTCCTAGCAAAAGCACCAGAGAATATTACCAGAACCATCTCAGCAGTGTTCCCTAGCTGCCAGGACAAATTGGGGTAGGCCCCACCTTGCAGAGGCTGTTTCCATGTGATGTGATGACAGCACTCTCCACAATCCAAATGCTTATCCCCTTCCCAGAGTCCCAGTCTCACTCTAGAACTTGAGAGGATCTTTTTGTAATAGTTTTCTTTCTGCATGAAACATGAATGCAGGAAAATGACATGGTCCCTATTCAGTACTGAGACACTGCACTTGGTAGGCCCAACAACACAGCAGTTTTTGGATCATAGTGATGGGAACTGGCCAAATTTGAGGGTCCCGCAATAATTCCACGTGGATAGTTAGACTTGATTGGTAAAAAAATAAATGCTTTTTGGTTGCTTAACTTCTAAGGAAATACTACATGGTACATGATGCGGTTTATCTGTTGTAATTATTGTTTCTTCAAAATAACTTCTTGCAGAAAATATATTAAGTCTATTTTAGAAGTCCGGACTTAAACAAATGTCAGCAGTATGTACGGTTTCGTTCCAATAATATTATTGAGTTTGTGATGTAGCAAATGTCTTCTTTAATTTGACAGTAACAGTCCTACAGAGGTCCCTAATTTTAAGTTGACAGATAAGAGTGGTCAGATTCGGTGCAAGAGTGTACTCATTGATGTTAAACGGTGGGTTTTCACAATTGTTTTCATGCATGTTACTTCAAAGTCTGTAATCATATTCCTTAACTGGTAAAATGGTCTTTAAAATCATGATAGTGGAGATTAACGTCTGCTAACTTTGGTTACAAATTTAAGACCCTCTTCAACCTTTGGTAGATATATGTAGGAGAGTAGAATTGGTAGAATCTGTTTTGGCTTCTTATCGTGGAATCTGTCCAACTAGGTTCAAGTATTCAACTTGATGCAAATGCTCGTATTTTCCTATATTTATTCCACACGTGCTCATGTTTGTATGCATTTATTACAAGATTTAACACTGTTATTCTTTCAATAATAAGTGATATAATCTGTGAGCCTATTTTTTTTCAGAAGTGCTTATACAGTTGTATGGGTAGGTATATGTAGGCGTCTGCATCTGCTTCGCACAAAAAAGATAACAAAGCAAAAATGTTTTGCCTTCTGTTAAATCAACAAACGAAATAAGGTGGTTCATAACTTATTTTTTCTGTTGAATCAGTGATTAGATATGTAGAGAAGGACATCACTAAGTGATGAACAGATGAAGCCTTCACATCAAAACAAAAAAAATGGGCCAGTCTTATAATATATATGTGGATGACAAATGTTTCTATATATACACTAATAATCAATGCCGCCTCCACTGAAACCCGTGAGGATTAGGTCCAGGCGTTCAGCAGATCAGATCTGATACCCCATCAGGCATCAGCTGATTGACTCCACTACACTGAAATCTGATACACCGCCAGCAATCATGTTATACCCTGTAGTAGAGTAGGTACATGGAGCTAGCTGTTGGGTTTGGGACAGGACCGCCTCATATTGGGGCAAAGTGTTTCATGTTTGGCTGCAGGACCACTGATTAGTGAAATGATAGTTATGTTAATTAGGCTTATCTTGTACCATTGAGGCACTAACTTTGTGCTTTTGTGCATTGGAAGTATCCACTTCCATCCAAAAATCTAGTGAAAGGGCTCTGCTTTTCCTTTGTCCTTAAAAGTATACCCCGAGGATGCTTGTCCCTGCTACTCCCAAGGGTCCATGAATGGCCCTTAGGGTTTTGTATTGTTGCACTTTGTCAAAGATAACTAATGTGGATATATATTTAAGGATGATAGTGTAAAAAATGTTTTCCTGATGTTGGATTACACAAATGATTCTAGTCGGCCTTAAAATATTTGAGCAGACCTAGCTTGTTTGTACTTTGTAGTGGTTACAGTTATTTGAACACACTGGTGCACTTTTTCTTCCCAAATCCCAGATAGTTTATTGGGGTCCATTGACCTCATGGACCATGCATCTTTTTATAAATCCTGTTCACAAATATCATAAAAGTAAGATTTTTTTTTTTTAAAAAACTGCCAGCACTATTCCAAAATGTGTCACTGTATGAAAAATTCTTCCCCTTCTGTACTCACTATTATGATTCTGTTTTCAGGTGATCCAGATTTGTACACGAATCAGCAGTTTATCCTTTTCACCTTTTTATCATCTTTTCACATGGCCAACCACACATGCCCTAATCACTGTACAAGACCTGCATTCCAGGCTGTTGTGAAAATGACATGAAAGAGAGGGTAGGAATAATCATGCCTAAGCTGCAACACTTATCTGATGCCTTTGTCATCAAATCCCTGAGAATATATACAAAAATGCAAGTTGGGATGTTGTTTCGGTCAATCTTGGAACTACCTGGGTGTTGAACCAGTAATACCCCCGGTTTCATTTGCCGAAACCAATAATATAAAAGATGAAAGTTGGGATGAGTTGCTTTCAAAAAGAACTAGGTAGTTGGGCAGTCACTTCTCTCTAATCTAATACTAACAATCTTAGGACCACTGATGGTCATGGGCATGCATGATGTAACATAAGGCTTAGCCAAAACACAAGCCTGATTGCTCGGCTAGCTCCCTGTTTTAAAAGGACACTACAACAGATGCTTATGTCACAAAAAAAAATCCAATGTCCTTTTCCAGAAAGCAACGGTGGCATTAAAACCATTGCTGATTCACGGTTATTGGAGAATCATATTCAGAGATAATGTGATGGTCTTTGTCCTAGTTTTATTGCTTAACCAATCAGCTCAAGCATCGTATTTAGTAGCTAGGCTCTATAATCAAGAAATCAATCCCCATCCTCCTGTATGATAAACAACAATGTCACCTTAAGAGATGAAAAAATGATGCTATTATTATTCCTCCAGCACTCCAGCAGCGAAGCTTAAGGAGATATTTGCAGAAAGAGTTTTTTTTTTTGAAAGATCCAGGAACGGATTGTTCCGGCATATATTAATAAGAAGAAGTGGATTGATCCGGTTTATAAGAAAAACCGGGCCCAAAAACCAAACCCCACGCTACACAACAGAGAGAACGACAAACCAAAGAAGATCCAAACCGGAAACCCCGAAAGGCCAAGAAGGTCATCGTTGCCCAGCACAAGCAAAGCGCAAGCGCAGCTCCGACTTCCGACAATGGCCTTTCGCACACACCCGAGCCTAGACGAAATTCCACAGCGACGCCTTCATGAAGGTTACGACGTTCAAAACGCCGCCGTCGCCCGTCCAAGAAGGACCGGGTTTTCACCCGTGGAAAAACTAGGGACGCGACGCCCCCAACAGGGAAAACGACGCTTGCAGGCGCCGCCGCCGCAAGGCTTTCGCCCAAGCTAACCCTAGCTTCAGACATGGACCCAGATTCTGGATTCTTGCTTGACACCACCGCCGTCGTTGCCCGTCGCCCTGCAGAAGTCTTGCCAGAGGAGTATCGACGCGCCGGCTGTGCACCGCGGCCGCGAAGCTGCGCCAGCCACCCCGCTATACGGTCATCCTGCCGACAAACCAAGCCTCCCTCTGCAGCGCGCGCGTCCCCCTGCCGCGCGACGACGCTGACGCCTTCATCTTGAAACACGGCCGCGCCCAGCAAACCAACATGCCTGCCGCCGCAGCTGGGCCGTTTGGGGGGTGGAGGGGGGACAGCAGAAGAAGAAGACCGTCCCCCGACACCACGGGCCCTAGCCGCAACCGCACGCCCCGATGGCCGCCATGGCACCCGCCACCGGCCGCCACCGCATCGAAGAGGGTGGACCTCGCCGCCATCAACGCCGGACGCCGCCCCCAGCCCAGAAGGGTCCCAGATCCGGCCGCGAGGCGGAGGATCCGGTGCCCTAGGCCAGCACAGCCGGCCCCACCGTGGCCACACCACCGGCGCCGCCTCCCGAGCCTAGGGCTCCAGGATCCGGCCGCAAGGGCACTGGATCCGCCCGCCGAGGCCCAGGAGAGGTAGGCCGGCCGTCGGCATCGCCATGAGAGGGGACGAAGGAAGTGGCGAGCAAGGAGCTCGTCGCAGCCGCCATCCCGCACCTGGTTGGGCCCAAGCCGACGACGTCACGGCCCCAGTGAGGCAGCCCTGCCGAGCCCCACGCGGCTCGGCGGGGACGGCGCCCACCGGCCTGCAACGCCAGCGCCGCCACCACCATCTTGATGGAGGACGAGCCCCGCCGCCGCCATCCCGGCCGGCCGCACGGCCTTGCCGGCGGCCTGCTCAGGCGGCGGCGCGGCGGGGAGGGGAGGGGAGGGGGGGACGGCACGGCGGCTAGGGTTCCGCCCGGCCGCCCGTGTGGAGAGCGGCGCGGGGGAGAGAGCTGGGTTATATACTTGGATTCTTCTCCTTTGCAGAAAGAGTTTGAACAACAGATTTTTTGATAGGAGTTCAGAAAGTGTTAATAGGAGTACTGAGAACTGAAGCCTGTAGCTTGTAGAATAAATGACAGCAAGTGTTAATAGGAGTACTGAAAAGGCAACAAAGTGAGGCAAACTGTTGATTTTCCGGTGCCTACGGATCCAGCAGACCAGCACTGACTGACAAATTCTGCACTCCACCTGTTCTGCATATTCCTAGTACTCTTGGCTTCACAACGAACACAGGAACAGTGGCAACAAACACCATGCAAGGGCCATCAGCAGAGATGTTCACCTATCTGGAGCCATTCTTTTCAGTTTCTCGGTCATTTACTCTAGTATCTACAGAACATGATCACCCTAAACCTACGCTCTGCAACTTCAGAACTGGACCAGCGCTTGAAGCAAAGGGTCTGATTTCAGAACCAAGATCCAAGTGAGTAAATATGAGTATCAGATCCAGTGTTAGTACCACCAGAGCTGTTACCCGTACGAGATACAGTACACTGAAAAGCATCAATTGCTTCAGTGAATCAATCCTAGCATCAGGGCAGGACCATCACGGAATGATGCCAGTACTAGTATGATTGAATGGCAATGCTCATTTAATTTGCTGTTGGTCATCGACAAAGATGAACCTGAAACAACTGTGGATAGAAAATATGACACGCTGAGTAACAGAAGCAAGGTGAATGGGCGACAGTTAATTTGAAATGGAAAACGGTAGCAGTAAAATCTGCTGAGATTTTGCTCAATTCTTATGGACAGGAAATCAATAACCTGGTATGCAAAATGCAGACTGTAATGTGTATTCAGAAATCAGCAGACCCACTTCCACCTGTCAACAAATTCACACAATGCAATATGATTGAGTTTACAAGATGGCAAAATAATGATGCTATTCTTCAATCAGAACAGAGAAGAAAGTGATGTTTGCATAAAGATCATGGAACAACACAATGTCTGGTACCTCCAAAATACAGAAATGTAATCTGTAGATGCAGAACAACAGCAAGGGTAGCACAGGAGAGGACGTTTCTGCACATCGTTATATTGGCTTCATCACTGACATAGATTAGCTTCACGCCTTTCAGAAAACATGATCTCCATATATAGTGGCTCTGTTTCGGGGAACCATGTTCAATTTTTTTGAGAGTAATACTTGTTTATGGTGTGTATGTATGCTGACACAGAAGTTTTTGTCGTCATCAAGGCAAATTGCTATTTCTTTTGAATACAAAGACATCTAGCAATTCCTCTTAAAACTGGTCCATCATTTTTTTCTTTTACAAAAAATCCCTGCTTTGCAATACTAAGTGCTATATTTCACGTGGCGTCTCATTAGTGAGAAATGTATCTTTTTGTGCATGGAATCTCCTTACTGCAGGTAAATGCTCGCCTGAAAGTGCAGCGACTCTGCAGCCCTATTGGTGCTCAAGCATTCTGCTAACATTGGTCAGTTCGTCAGTTCATATAATTCCTAAGTAGTAATTGCAGAGTTATTATATCCACCATCTGGACGCGTTTGGTGCTCTTACATAAAAAATGAAGGAACTTAACAAGCAGCCCTGCGTCTGAGTGGCCTGCTGTCACGGTGGCGGCGAGGCTTTCCCGGTTGATGGTATGGAAGGGGTGGCCTGGCGTGGCACTCCTTTCCTCTCCCCTATTTCTCCCATGACACATCAATGAAGGCGCTGGCGGCGGGGTCGTCTCCAAGTTTGGCTAGATCGGCGCCTGGGTGGCCAGATCACGCCCCTAGGGTGGTGATGGCGCGACGGGCGCCCGATCTGGTCTAGTAGGCACGGATCCAGCGCGTTGGCGGCTGCGGTAGCGCCGTGTTGCGATGTTGGTGCAGCGGGAGCGTTGCGGCGTGGTGATATGGCGGTGGTGAAGCAGGAGCACAGATGAAGGCGGTTGTGGCAACGGTGGCGGTGGTCCGTCTTGGTATTCGGGGGCGGTGCTCTCTACCTGTCCCTCCCCACACGGCTGTACTTGCTGCAGCAGTGGGCAGCGTCCGTGCTGGTGGTGGTTTCAATGTTCGCAAGGGACAGCTCGTCGGGGGTATCCAGTTTTTCAGATTTGATAGTTGGATCTAGCGATGGTTCATGTCACTGACGTATGGCGTAACAACATGGCTCTTGGAGGCAGTGGCAATGCTATCATGTTTTGACGGCGGTGACGCCTGTTGGCGCCATTTTCCTTGCTGGAGGCATCGCCTTGTCCTTCATGAGGAGACGTGGCTTTGGATGTCATTTTCTCGTTGGAGACGTGGCTTTTAGAAGATCCCATGGGTTGTAGGCTTTGGTGGCGACATTGAGTTGGTGGGTCCCTTGCTCATGTTCTAGGTGCTTCGTACCGTTGCCAGGTTAGATTGTCCGTAGTCTCCAATGGTGGTCGGCGTTCTACGGTCTTTTTGTATTCTCTAGGTCTGACAGACGTGTTTCGGTGGCGATTTATCGACTTGGTGGTCATATCCTTTTGGAGTTGACTTTACAGGGCAAGTCAGAGTTCCTTCATGGAGATGTAATTTTTCATTGGATTTTTAGTTGTACCAGTATTGTCAGGTGACGTAGGTTTTACTTATATCACGGCTATCTTTTATAATAATTATGACCTGATACATCTTCAAGAGAGGATGATTGAAGCTGAAAATATATTTTTATTATTAAAAAAAGCTAGCCCTGCTATAGTACTGTTACTGTAGGCCACAAATTATTACATATGTTTTGAGAAAACACAAATTATTACATATGTGTAGCAAATTGTCTTTTTTTTGAGAGGATGTAGCAAATTGTTTTTTGAGAAAATAACATGAATTTCGAATGCAAACCAAAGTTTTTCCCTGCCACATAGTTTTTTAGACAGGCTAACCGCTGATGAAATAAGATACATTGGAAAAAAAGAAGGGTGGATCTGGGCCTAAAGTCTTTAGAGCAACTCCAAAGGGGCCTCCTAAACACCTCTATTCTAATTTTTAGGAGTTCGAGTAAAAAAACAACTCTAATGGGTTTGCTATTTGGACTCTCATTTTAGAACTCCCAATTTATTTTCAGGCCCAAGGAAAGTTGAGAGCAAATTTGAGTCTATATTTTTTGCAAGCCAGCATGCAAAAAAAATGAAAATAAATAAAGGCCTAATTTACATGCTGAGCTGGAGTTGCTCTTAGGGCCATAGCCCCTGTAGACTCTAGTCGTGGCCTGAGAAACTTAGGAGTCAAGTCCATATCCTTCACGATTCAGCCCAAGGAGTCAAGTCCATAACCATCCCATCAACCCGCTCGTTCTCTCTCGCTTGCGCCGCCGCCCGCCGTTGCCCCCAATCTCAAAAGCAAGCGACCGATCCGCGAACGGATTTACCTGCTGGCCGGCTAAGCTTGGCCTTGGGCTGCTCGACCGTCAAGCGTCAAGGCGCCGCTGCACCCGTCGCTCGCGCGCCTGTTCAGTGGGTGCAGCGCAATGTAGGGCTTCACCTACGCCTTCAGGAGTTCAGTGTTTGGTACGTTTTCCTCTTTTCTATTCAAGGATATAACTATCTACTAGTAGCTAGCAATCGATGACAGATGGTAGAGAAGTGCAGTGGTGATTTGCTAGCTGAATAATCATTCTATGATGTTGTTTGAGTACGACGAAATAGTTCATTTTAGTTGTTCATCTTGCTGGATTGGAGAGTTGTGGACTTATCTTGATTCTTGAAGCGTGTATCAACCTGCAATTTTTGTACAGAGGGATTACTCTCGAGTAAACACATCAATGCCTGGGGTGGTCTTATCCTCTGCAGGCCAAGTTTTTTATAATAAATGAAATTTACTTTAGAAATTTCGATACAACATGTTCTAATAAATCCTAACTGGCAGACAATTTCTAGGAGAGCTCAAGTTCCATAGCAGTGTCAAGGGGAAAAGGAAAGTAGCGGTCAGCAGCGGCGTGCCATCAAGTGTGGCCATTGGACCATCTACTAGAGGTCTTTATTTTTTGTTTCAATGTTCCATCCATTTCAAATTGTGCTGCTCTCGACTTTTTTATTCTTTTTGCAACTTAGCCTCCCCCCCCCCCCCCCGCAACTTTCACATTTGTACCTATGAGCATCAAAAACCCAATTTTGGACCCCCAGCTAGGCGTTGTGACTTACGACGCCGAGGTAGTAGGTGAAGAATGGCGTGGCTAAGTGGCCACAGGTCGGCACCACGATTCACGGTGTTGGCGTCATGATTCACAGCGCCGATGACCCTTAAATTTAACCACAACTATAAATGATCATTATTTGGACATCCTAAAATTTTATCATGTCTTGGACTCGCCCTCCGTCACTACTTTGAACACCACTACTACTGTAGTGGTTTACCATGGCAGGCACTTTGGATTTACCGTGGCGGGCAAAGGACTACTCCGTGGAGGAATGGTCACGGTAAATCGTTGGCCCACTGCGGCGGGCCCTTTTGCTCGCCGCAGTAATCGATTTACCGCGGCGGCCAACATAAGTCGCCCACCATGGTTAATAGCATTAACCGTGGCGGTCATATTAGAAAGCTCGTCATAGTTAATGAATTTCATGAAATAAAAGAAGAGCAAGCCCAATCGAGCCTGCTATCGAGCCCAATCGAGCCTGTCGTCGCAGTGTGCTCCGATGGTCAGATCCGCAACTATGGTGGTCGGATCTGCAGCGCCATTCGCCGTTGCTCGCTAGATCCGAGCGCCATGGTTATTGCTCGCCCTGGGAGATAGAGGCAGTGATGGAGAGGAGTTAGGAGAGATGGAGAAAGACAGTGAGGGAGAGGATCTAGCCATGATCTCACATGTGAGCTGCCATGGCCACTCTGCTGATCGAGACGGGTCATGGCCATTGGTGGAGGCAGATCAGACGTGCCGATGCATCTCGGCGGAGGACGCCCAACCCGCCGCCACTCCAGGCTGCGCGCGTCGCTGTTGCCTCTCTACGTGCACGCGCCAGATCTGCGAGAGTTGAGGCAGAGAAGGAAGTGAAGTTGGGAAGGATGGAAGCAATCTGTGTGGCTCTGCGAGAGAAGAGGGAGGGAGGGGGAGGGGGGGGGGGGGGCTGTGCGGCATCTACGAGAGGGAAGTGGAAATGAAGTGAAGCCCTAGAGACTGGTTGTGCTCGAAATTGGGCCATCTAACGGGCATCTTAAGACGTCCGTTATGGTAAATAGGATATTTTCCGTGACGAGCATCTTAAAATTTGCCGCAACGGTAAATAAAAAATTCCTGCCATGGTAAATTGTGGGATTAACCGTGGCGGGTTAAAATAGAGGTCCACCACGGAGGCAGCAGGGTGACGCAGCAAAAATTGAATCCTGTAGTAGTGGACGTTGTTCTGGATTTGACACTGCCCCTCCTCCCCTACGTCGAGTACATTCACCACTCTTTGGTTGTCATGATTTTGCTTTTCGTATGGACTTTTTTGTTCTTCGGCCAATGTGGCATCTGTCATGATGTATTGGCTCAATCAGCAGAACTCTTAGGCAGAACTCCTCCGTCCTTTTCCTACTACGAAGCTTGCTTCTTGTAGCATTCTGGATGGCGTTGTGGTGGTTTCATTGGCGTGGTCTTATTTTGGTGATTGTCCTTCGTTGGCATGGTCTCTCTAGGGTCTTTTTTCAACCCGTGGAAACCTCATTTCCAGTTCAATCAAACGGAAATACAAAGCATTCGAGAGTTGTACAGCAATTGCCTAAGAGATGGCCGCACAAGAATAAAAGAGATCTCCAGACATGGAGAGAACAGACCACACCCATCGAACAGGGCAACCTCCAGAAAGTTTGTACCCAAGGATAGCTAACTGGAACGTCCACAACCTACCGATCTACACTGGCAACCAAAGTATCAGCCATAGCCACAAAGTTTCCAACATAAGTTGTCCCAGGGAATGCAGAAGACACCAAAATCAAACAGACGAAGAGAAGGTCCTCTGTTCGTCAACACTAACAGCTTCTCCTTTTTTGGTGTGGTTTTTTTATACTTGTAACATCATCAAGTGAATCTTGTTCTCCTTCGGGATCCAGCTCCTCTACATCTTGTAACAGCAGTCGGTTCACTTGGCGCGCAGTCTGAGCTGCGCCAAGATCTCCTTAGCCACACACAACATAGCCTCAGCACCCTTCACCCACTGTCTTTTGACAGAGTCATCGTACAAGCCTGCCCAGTATATCATCAAAGAACATGCATGACATATTATTTCCAAAAGATTTTTGATCGGCTTATTTTCAAAAACGTCTTTATTCCAACATTTCCACACTACCAAACAGTTTACACCAATCCCACAAGCATGAAACTATCTGTCCGGGAGCCAATGATCAAACCAGACCCAACATTGTTCCAGATTATGAGGAATATTATTAGCACCCAAACATAAAGCAACCACCATCCAAATAATTCTAATAACAGGGCATTGAAAGAACAAATGAACAAAAGTTTCCACAGAACCACAAAACATACAAGATGGGTCACCAGTCAAATTCCTTTTTCTCAGATTATCTTTAGTAAGTATAACATCATTCATAATGAGCCATAGAAATATTTTATTTTTTTTCTAGAATTTAACTCTTCCAAATGTTCTTGTGGTAATAACCATGACTAGAACTAGTTAAGGCCTAATACATTGTTTTAACAAAGAATTTTCGTTTACTCCCCAACAATCAAGTAACTGCCATCTTGATCATTTAACTGTCTATTAACTGTAGCATTGTAAATGGTTTCCCATTCCATCCTCAACTCATGATAGAGCCATCTTATAAAGGTTATTTTCCTACCATTTTGAAATTGTTCCACAGGAATCTTTGTCATCAACTAATGCATACAAACTAGGAGAAGTCTTAATCAAAGGTTCATCATAAAGCCAAGGGTCACTCTAGAATTCAGTCAAGTCGGCGTTTCTTCCTCTGCATGCAGCTCCTCAGGGCAGTGAGGCCCCTCTCCTCGGCCTCATCATCATCATTGGTTTCGTGCTCGACTGGTGATGGCAGCAAGGTGGGTTGCATGGTTTGGTTGGTTCGGATCCCAATGGCGGATCTTGTACCCTCGGTATCCTTAGGGGAGGCAGTGAGTTCTATACGTCTCCCATGTCATATTGAAACTGATTGGGTGTGGTACAATTGGGTCCCCACGAATGACACCAACTATGGGGGCTTTGCTTAGCCTCCTACCCTCGCTGAATATCAATGTGGAGGTAGTTGAGGGTATCCCATAGGTTAGGTAAAGAAAATGTTGGACAAGTGTGAAATGAAGGTTGTTGCAATAAATTCAGGAGTAAATGGCCATTACAGTCATCCGTCACGGTATCACCCACCGGGGTATTTATAGGAGACACCCAGAGGTCTAGCAAAGTTACAAGGGCATAGGGGAATGAAGGGCATTCCTCTTACTCCATCCATCCTGGTATCACTCACCGGGTATTTATAGGAGACACCCAGGGGTCTAGCAAAGTTATAACGGCATATTAGAATGAAGGGCATTCCTCTTACTCCGCAAACTAATCTTCTGGCAACAACTGCTTTCCGTCCTTCATCTTACAACGATGGGGCTTGCTTTGCATCGTCTGACACTGCAAAGACACAAACTCATGTTTACCTTCGCTTGGCGGCAGCTTTCAAGCCACAACTGGTAGTGCCACGTCGGTCACCTCCTAGGTTGTGGGAAAAAGTAGTGGATTGATGGCCCAGTTCTTCGATAAGTGTAGGGATGGGGCAGCGTGGCAAGGGCGTCCCCCAAACAGCTAGTTAGTCTTTCAATTAATGGCCGAATGTTTTTGATTATATGAGAATTTTTAGAATTTATCTTTTTGGAAATTTGGTGACTCTACCCTTATATTGAAATGGCCGAATGTTTCAATAATGTCCAAATGTTTTTGATTATATGAGAACTTTTAGAATTTATCTTCTTGGAAATTTGGTGATTCTACCTTTATGTTTGATTATATGAGAATTTTTGGCAAGGGCGTCCCCAAACAGCTAGTTAGCCGGCTGATGCTGTTTTGTTGTGAGAGAAAAACACAACTAATAAAACAGAAAGCCTATAGTAAGCAAACAAGTTACTAGAAAAAACTACCTTTTCATGATGTAGGTAGCGACCAAGTACAATAATTAGGAAAATTTGACGATTCAACACCTCTACCTAGTGTTCTTCGTAGCAATGTCGACGATTTTAAAAGTCTCTGTAGATTAATTATTCGTTCGCCAGTGGGACTAAGTAAGCAGTGTGATATCGCCAGTTGGCAATATACGTGAAGAACTCACATCTGTGAATCCCCGGCATTCGCCCATAGTATGGCCTTTTCCCGGATGCTTAGGGCAATCCTGGCCTAGGATTTTCTCATATTCGGGATCGAAGTCTCGCTTCTTTTCTCTGTTGGGCGGTACCGAATGGACACGTTGATCTGTGTCTCTGTTGTATTTGTTGTGTATGCGGTTATCGCGGCGTCGTTCGTCACGACGGTTGCTGTCGCGCCGGTCGTTTCTACGCATGTCTTTGCGTTGAAAATCTCTTTCTCTGTCATCGTTTCTTCTGAAGTTTCTATATCCTTGTCCGGTTTCGGGCAATTGCTGCATGGCATCGTCAACGCGAGCAAATTCTCGTGCTATTCTGAACATCTCATCGGTCGTAGTGGGTTGTCTTCTCAAGAGTTCTTTTCGTAGATCGATATTTCCTTGTTGTCGTAATCCTTGTACGAACAAGGACACAACTTCGACTGCTGAAATGTCTGGAATTGTTGTCCAGACTTCTGAGAAATGCCGTATGTAATGACGTAGTGGTTCATTTGGGTAGTCGACGATCTTTGCTAGGTCGTATTTAGTGCCTGGTTGCTGGCACGTGGTTCTGTAATTTTCGATGAAGAAGTGTCGCAATTGGGGCCAACTGTGAATCGACCCCTCTCGTTGGCGTAATAACCAATTATTCGGCCCGCTGTCGAGTACGATAGGAAGGTAATTGGCCATGACATGTTCATCTCCTCCTGCTGCTCGTACGGCCACCTCGTACAAGAGGATCCAATGCTCTGGGTCGACCTTGCCATCGTAAGTTTTGATATCCGGTATCCTGAAACTTTTAGGCCAGACTACCTCTCGTAGGGCAGCTGAATATGGCTTCGGTCCTGATGCATCCATGCGAGCTCGGTATCGGTTGTTGATGACTGCTCGGAGGTCGTTGTCATCATATTGTTCACCGTGATGGTGATTGAAAGGTTGACCATAATCTCTGTTATCTCTGTGGTTGATCTGTCTTCTATCATTGTGTCTCTGGTGAAATCTGTTGTGAGGAAAATTCCCACAACTTTCTCCATCGTCTACGTAGTTGTTGTCGTTAGCACCTCCCTCTCTAGAGTCTGGGATTTGATTGCTAAAGAAACTACGCGGCCGGTGGCTTCTGAGAGATGCGGCTGGGCGCGCTTGTTCTCTCATATGATTCACTTGAGCTTTAGCGGCTACTAGAAAATCAATCGCTTCCTCAATTTGGGGAGTTTGAGGAATATTGGCCGTCTTGAGGCGATCAATAGCAACCGCCAGATTAGCACTTGGGGTTGTGTGAACTTGTCTTTCGTTTACAAGGTCAAAATCATCAGTGAGATTTCGCCGAAAACCCCTGCGTAGTCCGACCATACGATCTTGGTCAGCAGCTGCTTGGATTGCGGCTTCGTTTTGTCTTCGTTGTTCCCTGGCTGCGTTTCGACCCTCTCGCTGTTGCCTTTGTTCGTCGGTTTCTCCATTGATGGTGACCTCGTTGTCACTAACGTGACATACCGCGTTCCCTAGGCTGGGAGGGAAAGATGGGAATTGCTGTAATTCTAGAGCGGATTTGGTCGGGTTATGGATCTCTGACTGAATTTCCTCGTGTTCCTCTGGTCGGAACACGGTAAGTTGTAGATCTGGAGTAGTGTCGATACGCTTGGTGCTGTTATTTGCAGATTGTACCTCTTCTTCGTTGTCGGAATAGACCATCGTATGGGCAGATCCCGAGAGTTCTAAGATATTGTAGTAATCATCGAGTCTGGGCGTGTCTGGAGTAACGTCACGTGTTTTCTCTGGAGATCGGTCGTCCGTGACTTCTTCGAGGCGCACATGGTGGACGATATGTCCTGCGGGTGCGTCGAAAGCGTAGTCGATCATATCGAACGTGGATCTGGGATCCGGCTGTAGTCTTTGAGGTAATCTGCTAAAAGTTGGTGGCTGAATAGATCGGCGGTGTTTGGCAACCCGTATGGGAACGGCGATGCAACCCTTGGATCTAGGATCTCGCGACTCGATGCGTTTTGTTGGCGTTTGGTCTGTTGAAGGACAAGAGGTGATTCTTGCTTTGATTCAATCGGGATAGATCCAAACCGAGCAAAAACTCCATGAGCCTATCCCGTTGATCATGAGCCGCTTTCGAACGAGATCGGTCCAATTTTCGTCTGGTGGTTGATTGGTGCCTAGAAGAAAAGGCTGGAGTTCTAATAACTCGAGCTTTGATGATAATGCCTCGCACCGAGGAAGCGAAGGATTTGTACCTTCATTGCTTTGTGGAGCTGGAATCGAGGGCGGACTCTCGATGTATGACGTGTCTGGAGCGGTCGTCCAAGTCATCGTCCCAATGGTGAAAGTGAGGCCGGCTTCGAAAGTCATGGAAGCCGGGAAGGAAACCATCTTGATCGACGTGAAATCTTGGTGCGCACCCCCTACCTGGCGCGCCACTGTCGACGAAATATCGGCGATAGTCCGACCAGGGGTATGCCCCGACCGGTAATGGATTGGCGGAAGGCGCACCGAGGTTGCGAGCAAGATGTAAACAGGAGCAATCACACAAGGTTTACCCGTGTTCGGGCCGCTATGAAGCGTAATACCCTACGTCCCGCTCTCGTTTCAATTATGATGTGGATGTATGAGTCCGTGCGTTATGCCGCATTCCGTCCCCGGCATGGGGGTCCTTGCTCTCCTTATATATTACGGGGAGCAAGGTTACAAGTCGGAACTAGCCTATCTGGTACTAAGTTTACATACTTTACAAGTCTAAACTTTCCTATCTCAGCTAGGTCTTGTCCTCCTTGTCGATCTTCGATATTCTTGCCTGTTTTAGGCTGTCCGACCAGCCTGAGCCGATCGGTCTTGAAGCTTGATGGGCCGGCCTGGAGACAGCGTGTCGGCCCAAACTAGGCCGTGAGGGTATATGGAGTTTATACCTCCACACCAACCCCCTTTGCCACCATTCCACAAAAGCATCGCGCCTCTAGCCAATCCTACTTTGCTCAACCTGTGCTCACTGCACCTCCTAAGCGTTTACTCTTGGATGGACCTCTGCAGAAGGGCCCCGTCGTGAAGATTCCTGAAGGAACCAAGCTTCTGCCTCCAAAGCTCAATCAGATGCTTATGGGGGTAAAGACCGACAAGAAGGGAGAGATCATCTGCGCCGAGTACAGCACTGGATATCGCACCTACTTCGAGGGACTCCGTGCTCATCCAAGCAAGGTCAAGTTTATCCCACCGAAGGAAGCTCCCAAGTCCATCCTCATTGCATTCGAGACTCCACGCAAGCGTCGCAAGACCATCATCGCATCCTTAGAAGCTTTAGCATCTCCAGGGTAGATGCATCATTAGTACCGAAGCTAGAGTTCTAAAGCTTGAGAAAAGCTCGACCGGCCTAGAGGAGATAGTGAATGCTCTAGAAGATCCCGATGAGTAGAAACGATCTATCCTAGCATTGAATAAGGTATAGTGAGATTTAGAGTCGTGATTGGTTAGATTAAAGTTTAGTCCACGGTTTGCTTAGTTAGAGAATTAGTCTATTTCATTCAGTTCTTGTAATCTAGGCCTTAAATGAAGATGCAATAAATATTATATATATATATTATTATTAGATATGTTTTTCCTCTTTTGTCTTCATCATGTTGTGAATGAAGATATCTAAAAACAAGTGTGGGGGAGGCACCCGACGACGTAACTAACAGATTTCTATGAAACAAGAAACTTTTTTGAAAAGATATGACATGGAGATCGCACTTGGCGAAGTGGAGCCCGAGGGGACACCTGCCAGAGGCGGCCTCCCAGGACCTAGAGGCGCTCGCCCCTGGGGTGGGCCCACCTGGCTCCAGCCTCCGACCATGGTTAGGTATGCTATCCCCATGTTCCAAATTTTATAACGATCGCACTATTTCGGTTCGCATTGAAAACACCTTGAATTAAACCACTTGATATATATATTGAGAAGGTAGATTATTTGAATCATGACCCCAAGATAGACTCACACCATGATAATTCTTGAGAATCCCTGTTGTTGTTGGGAACTTTATTTATAGGGACCCCATTTTACTTAGGTTGTTGTGGAAAGTGAGATAGTATGAACCATGAGAACCTACTTTCTTGATGTCTAGTCATTTGGAGAATTTATTTCAAATTCCTAAAAATATTTGGCTACACTTCTCCTCTGTGGTATTGAAAATGCCTATAGAGCCTCGTCGACAAAATTTGAGACCAGCATATAAGTTTTTTATTTGTGTTGAGAATAGTCATGGTGTGCTAGACCCTTGCGAGAGGGGTGTCATGCTCATATGATCAAGTTCACTTAAACCCACATGTATCTGCTGCTCCTACACTGGAAGTATGCAAAAATATGCTTTCCGCCTTCTATCTATCTCCTACACTGGGAGAGGATACACACACTTTTTAAGACTTCTACATGCTCCAAGAATTGTTATCATCTATATGTTTTAAAGAAGTTATTGTCATCCTTATGTTCGAGAAGTTATTGTGTTCAAGAATGAGACATGGGGCTATGCAAACCAAAGCATTAAAAAAAAAGAGAGAGAGAAAAATTTTAGAGAAAAAGAAAAGAAAGAGAGAGATAGCCCATGATCTCTGAAGCATTGTATTCCCAAGGGAAGAAGCTTCAGATCAACAGAAGCATTGTTCAAAAGGAGAGTGTTCAGTAAGGATCATTATTATCATAAATCTTAGCCACCAAATATTCCGCACACTTGCACACACTTGATCTAGACTATGGCATTCCCCTCCGAGGATCCCGTTTGGACTAGGCAATATACATAAGTAAAGATGCTATCCCGTTTTGAATAGGATACAAATTAAGGCATACACCATTCGTGCCTCAGTGAGTTCCACAAATACCACATATAATGAGTGATTCGAGTGTGCTACATGATGGAGAAGGGTAAGCTAAGTCTTTCTCTGCAAAAAATATTATAAAACTCCAAGTGACAGGACTGAAAGACAAGTGTGCGGGAGTTTGCTGACGGTAGATAACTCATATTTTTAGTGGTAGACTAATCATAAAAATGGAGCTATTTATAAATACTTGGTCGATATCGGGTTATCACTGATAGAATTCCACAAGTTTTGGTGAATATCTATTTTTGCAGGGTGACAGCTGAAAACTACCAAGGATGGTCGACATGTTAGGATTAAATAGAGAGAAAGACCGAACACATTAAAAAGTGTAATCTAGAAGACTCTAGAAGGCCAACCCTGCAACATGGGGCCCACCTGGCATAGGCCTGGGGTAGCCGCCCCAGGCCTAGAGGCGACCGCCTCTCCTCCTCAGCCAATGAGGTTGAGTCTCGCGGATCTTGCATCCACCGACTTTGAGGATAAATAAAAATCGTTGATTTAAGTCTGTTTGATCCAAGGGCTATGGTGCATCCTAGAGGGCTATATAAACCGAGCCCCCTGCCCCTAGATCCAGGCGAATTCAGAAACCCTAAATCATATTTTCTAGAGAGAATTAGCTAGAGAGGGGTCCATTGAATGGATCTATCTCTATAGGGTTTTAGCATCAAGAGAGATTGAGAGAGTATAGAGTGGAGGTAGATTTGGAGGAAGCCTAGCCTGACGGTGTCCCCTCTCCAGTTGTACTTGCGGGATCAAGTCTCCTCGCCCGAGGCTTGGTTCTAGGATTATTTGGCAATTCAACTTCTAATACTAGTAAGTTCATTGTTATTATTTTTTTCGGTTTACGAGTTTATTTTATTCGCTTCGCGTTGGGAATAGAGTAATCGTTCATTAGAGTAAGAAAGCATGGTGCTTAGGCTAGGTTCACTCGTAGATGCTCTCTATTTGGCTGGAACCGTGGTAGTAGCGAGCGAAGTGACAATCCCTTTGTTACCTTTGTAGCCCACTTCCCGCCGGGATATGCTTCCTCGGTGGTGTCTCTTTTCCTTTAGTTACCGCCTTAGAACAATAGTCTCAAAGCTTGCCATAGGTTAGAGGAAAACTGATGAAGGAGTTCTCTCTATATTGTTTAATTCTCACTTGACTTGCAGCCCAAGGGTAGTAGTTAAGATCGGGTTAGTCTATTGCATGTTTTCTCCTAGCGGATAAACAAATACGATACTCTGGACTTATCACCCGGGTGAAGTGCTCACCGATATCCGTACGCTTGCGGATTATTTCTCTTTAATTCTTTTGTGTACGTATCAAGTATCAACGGGTATGAATGTTAAGCGGTTGGAGGACGTTCTATTACTCTCTCAACAAAGATATGCGGCTGATATTTGAGCAGATCGGGCATGGACAAGTGCAAATCTTTGACACTCCTCTATCCACTTCTGAAAAGCTTAGTATTGTGCATGGAGATAAGCTGGGACCGGATGATGCCACGCAGTACAGGATGATGCCACGCTGACACGACTTGACATTTGCTTCGTAGTGAACGAGGTGTGCCAGTTTTTGCATGCTCCTACCATGGCACATTGGAGTGCTGTGAAGCGGATCCTCCGGTATCTACAAGGTACTCGCAGCATGGGGTTGAGAATATGCAAGTCGACGTCTTCCATCATTAGCATTTTCTCAGATGCTGATTGGGCTGGATGTGTCGATGATCGACGCTCCACTAGTGGTTCTGTAGTATATTTTGGGAATAATCTGATCTCCTGGAGTGTTCTCAAGCAAGCCACCATGTCCCGTTCAAGTACCAAAGCTGACTACAAGTCTCTTACGAATGCAATGTCAGAAATGATGTGGGTCAAAAAACTGCTGGCCGAGCTTGGTATTTGTCACTCACCTGTCGCCAGTCTTTGGTGTGACAATCTCGGTGCCAAATACCTATCTGCTAACCCCATTTTTCATGCTCGGACGAAGCACAGCAGCTGCATGATATTCGGTTCATTAACACAAACAATCAAGTTGCGGATGGTTTTACGAAGCCTATCGCTGTTGCGAAGTTGAGACAATTTCGTCACAAGCTCAACTTCCAAAGTGGCTGAAATTGAGGAGGGGTGTTGAAAGATATGGTTAGTTGTACCTAGGTTAGAGCCTAGGGCGCCCATGGGGCATTGTAATATGATCAATGTGTAACATAAGATGTAGATTTGTTCTTGACTTGTAAGCCACGCCGAGGGGCTCTTCTTGGCCGTATATAACATGTTGCAAAGTCCGTGGAATGGGCAACTCATTCCACCATCTTTCACAGGAGGATTGTGCTAGAGATTATTTCTAGTAAGTTGCATGGACGGCAATTCAACTAATAATTACCCTGGATTCGGTCAATTATTGCACATCTGCAGCTGCATCCAAAGCTAGCTTGGATGTGTTTTAATACCACCCAGCAGGCAGCCATGGCGCATCTGAAATGGTGCACAATAGCTCAGCGTGTCTATCTAACTTAGAAATTCAAATGCCTGGCTTTTCTCGAATCACAAATATCATCTGGACCCACAGATAGTAGAGGCTGGAACTTTGTTCCATTATCTAAAACAAATATCATCTAGACATGCAAAAGTATTTTGTTTCTGCGGATGCCTTTTACGAGCACAATAGATCTTGACTAAGAAAAAGAGGGAAACTAAATACAATGGAAAAACATTGGATTAACATAATCCAATAAAGTGTCCAAAGAATCATAATGCTGATAGTGTTAGAATTATAGGCAAATTCCATATCATTTTAATTCCGTAAATTATCAACATGATGATGACATATAAAATATTATTGATAAATGATAGCATGGCATGACGCATGTTCATAACACCAATGAACATGTGAACAGGTAGCAAGTATAGCATATATATAAAATAAATATTTAAACATGCAACATGTACTGGACTGCATATGAAACACTGCAACAAAACTGAACTAACATATAAACAGTAGCATGTTAAACAATACAACTTTATGACAGAGACAATTATGCAATGTATAAGCCTAGCAAGAGCAGAAAACAGACATCGTATGAAACGATATAGCATAACTGATGAAACATAATTAGAGCAGTATACGAAATGATACATGTGAATCACATAAACATACAGACATAGCATGTATCTCATGATAAAAACAGACAACAGGATACTGATGAGACAGTATAGCAGAACATATGAAACATATCCATGATAGCATGCGAAATAGGAGACATGAACTACTGAAACATACAAATTCAGAAATATGTAAAACAAGGAGAAGATGAACTGTTCATACCCTCCGGAGAAGTTCAATCCCGATCCCTGTCCAATTTCCTTCGTCATGATGCAGGGGAAGAAGTAGTTCTCTCGACCGGGAAGAAGAAAGACGAAGACGATGGCGATGCTCCTTCCGACGTGAAGAAGGTGATGTCGACGATCCGCTGCAACACTTGGGAAGAAGATGATGACGTCGATCTGCGGCGGTGGCGGGTGTTGGGCAGTCGCGTAGACGCTCCCCAAAAGCCTAATTGCTGCAACACAAGGATCACGAACGGCAAGGGCTTCGGAAGCACCTGCCCTCTCGCTCTCTGTGCGCGCAGAGGAACGAGATGGGAATTCCTACTTTGCGGCTGAACTGTGTTTCTGTGTTCTTGAGATTGTTCTTCACTCAAATGACTAACGAAAGAGTACATAATATATTATAGACGGTGTGCAAGTCAAGAGACAATATGCCTCACGACATCAAGGCCAAAGGCCTCAGCCTCACGTCACGGAGACCAAAAGGCCATGAGCCTCACGCCACTTGCTTTAATGGAGAAATCAATTCATTTTTGTCAATTAAAATAATGGAAGTAACTCCCATATTTAATCACCATGTGACAAAGATAAAAACTTCATCCATTCGCCTACCTCGCCACGTCACGTCCATGGCCTAGCCCGACCCGGTCGGTGGCGACGCTAGTGGACATACCTCAACCGTTCAGGCAAAATCTCATACCGTACAAAACGGTTCACTCAATAAATTACACAACATAGAGTTTATTTGATTTATTAAATATATAAATGGGTCAATCCCATAATAAATCCAACGGATAGATGGCACATATTAATTATCCTGGTACAGGAAGGCTGACAGCACCTTATAATCACTCCAAATCCACAAGAGAATGTACACATATTTTGTTGATGCCGCTTCAAGCCAGTGGTGCTGGAACTGGTGCTGGTGCTTCTGTTTTTGGCAGCGGGTTTGTGTGCGCAACCGATTGAAAGATGACAATTAAGGGCCAATAATTCAATAACATGACACACATGATAGCAAGTGCTGAATATACACATGCCCAGATTAGCCCCTTCCTCCTACGTAAGGGTGGTAGTACAAGAAGAAGTGTTGAAATAAAGCCCAGTGGTAATTTATATAGCAGTATGAGAGAACTGATGGCACATATGTCAAGTGCAGTGTTATGGGCCACTGGAGCTAGCACCACATATGCAGCAAGTGCAAAGGCTGCTCCCAAGAATATAATCGAAATGGATACGAAGTAGGAGGCAATGGATAAGCTCTTTTGGCGGCTCAAGAAGCTGAACAAAGGGTTTCCGGACACCATGAGAGCAATGGTAGCAATCGTGGACAAAACGAAGGCCCATGTGTTTGACCTGATGAATGCATCAAAAGCATACCTTCGAGCAAGTATTGGTGTGCCTCCATTGTCCTGATCTTCAGCTATGTAACCTCCGGGCACAGCAAAAGTTGCTCCAAATGTCACGGTTGCTATTAGAACTGAGCCAATGCACAGAGCTCCAGTTGACTCTTTCAGCACCTCCGTTTCTTTACTTTCATCAAATGCGTTTGCTCTCTGAGTTATGTTATCTTTGAAGTGTTCCTGGCGGCACAGGCCCATCACAGCACCGGCAAGTGTGAGTATGAGGTGTATTAGTGTTTCAGTATACTGCAAAAGAAAAACAAAAAGAAGCTGAGCGGCGCAAATCTCATTTGTTGGCCCCTACTTGAGAATAAAATCAAAATATAATTTGTGGATGATGGATTACTTGAATATTGTAGAATCCTTTGGACACAAGCTTATGCTTATATTGGGCTATATCCAATGGAGTCTCCGCTCTGTTGTTCGGTAAATTCAAGTTTACTTGTGGGTTCCCCAATAGAGAAACAAACATGTGAAGGCTCCCAGCCTTGACAGCAAGGTGAAGTGCAGTATTCCCATCATTATCTACCATATTCATAATCCATGATAGAGGCAGCAACGTGTATGGGAAAGAATCCAGCATGGTCTGGTTGATACAGGGCATCTAGATTAGCTTCCAATACTTGCCGACAAATTCTTGACGGCCCAAATTGAATCATAAACTTTATAGATGCAGCAAAGTGAAGTGGTGTTCTCCCATTTTCATCCCTTTGTGTGGTAATGTCCTTGTTTTGCGGGCAGAGGTGTGTCTCATTCCATTTTAACAACTTTGTAAGATCTGCACACATCTTTTTTTTCGTTAGACTAACTAATCTTGGTGTGAACGTAACAGTTATATGTATAAATGTTTCTTTAGTGTTGCAATACAAAGTCGGATTAAACAAAAACAATGATATGTTTATAGTCAAAAGATTAACTATGGATAGAAAAGTAACTGTTAATAAGTGTGCCTAGCTAAATCTCGATTGCACTGTAAACCCAGATTTATAAGTTGCAAAAAAGAATGATATGCATGTGTAGCATGTAGTGCATTCTGACCGTTGGGTCCAGAGAAGGAAAGCTTTCCATCACCACTCTTATCATACAGTGTTTTCACAATTTCATCCCATTTGAGCATGATGGCTAGGTACATAGGTGATGCACCACCGCCTTGAGGGAAGCTGGCCAATTCCGAGTCCTTCCCCATCAGGACGACAACTATGTCATTACTCCCAACGCGAACAGCCTCATGCAAAACTGTCTCCTTGTGCTTGTTTTGTTTCTGCAGCAGTTCCTTCATTTTATCCTCACCTTCAGTGCAAGCAAGATCAATGAGGCATTTGACCATGTTGGATTTACCGGCCCGTGCAGCGCAGTGGAGGGGGGTGTCTCCATTGTTGTTTTGCATAAAGAGGAGGTGCTTTGCTTTCCCATAGATGATGCCAACGCTCTCCAAGAAATTATCCCCGTTGCAATAACCACAGGCGGTCACCACATGGAGTGCAGTATCACCTTCAGCAGTGACCCCTTCCAAGATCGACTCATTTGATTCAGTGTCACCAAAAGTGCTAGCTTGCCGAGTAGTCAAGCCTCTGTCGGTGCTGCCACCATGGCCAGAGGCTTGATCGGCTTTACCATTGAGAAGGCTTTGTAAATCCTTACAAGAGCCAGAGGACGCCAATGCTAGCAGATGGGGATCCATGCTCCTCCCTTGATGAGGTTGAGGCTTCTCCATTGAAGCATCCTGCTGCTTGGACATTACCACCACTATCATATTCAGATCTTGTTCCTGCTTGTTCACCAGATCCTTCAGCCGCTGGACATCGCCACTGCCTATGGCCACCATCAGGTTGGCTACTACCGGAGCATCTGCTTGCTGCTCAGTTGGCGAGGCAAGAGATCCCTCCGCCGCTCCACTGCTGGACGACATCTGCAACCTGGAAGCAGGATTTTATTTAATTAATTATCGATATATATCGAAATTATTTCCAACTCGCATGGAGCATTTACTTCCATTTGTATATCTCTAAATTTATAGTATTTATGGCCTGACGAGAAGTGAATGCACATGAAGTATATGACAATACTAGATCATTTAGGATAGTACACATGTGTCAAGTATGTGAGTAGCAGCGAGCGGCAGCCGCTGGTGGCTAGCGCAAGGAGCCCTGCCTGGCCACCCTGGGTCGAACCCTGGTGACCGTGGTATTTCCATGCACAGTGCACGGGAATGAGGAGAAAAGGCTCCTTAATTCAAAAAAAAAGTATGTGAGTATACATAGATTATGTAGGCCCTATTTGGTGCAGCTTATCTGAGAAGCGTTTGAGCGTGGCAAAGCTTATTTTGGCCATAAGCAGCTTATAAGCTGTACCAAACATACCCAAAGTTATACCTATTTTATATAGTGCTATAGTGTTGTTATAAATATATTACAAATTAAATATGGTCTCTTTTGGAAAATTGTTTTCACCTAATAAGAATTGAAATATCTAAAAATTAGCATATATGCATGTTGAAACTGATAAATGAGTATGTACGCATACACAGCGTGATTTTTTGAAGATGAAAGTAACTAATCTAGAAAGTTGAAAAAATACACGCGCCCACACACACATAGACACACATATATAAACAGAGGTCGGCCGCCAAAATTTAAGCTACACGAAGAGTGCTGCTAGTACTTCCATGCACGGATAGATCTACAGCGCTAGAGGCCAGACGGCGTCTCTAGCAACAGCAGAAGTAATATGATTACTAGTGTATGACTGACTGACCTGCAAACCCAACAGCTTGCTGAGGACAGACTAGCTCGCACGCGGCCGGCGGACTGACGTTGCAATTGCAATACTGCTCAAGTGCAGATGGAAATTCTGGGAAGAACGGAAGATGGTTGCTTGGCTCACTCAAGCCTCTAGGACTGGACTTGTGTACACCGAGTCGTGATCAAGTCAGCTAGGGCCTGCATGAACATGACTGATTTGGTGCTCCTTCGTAGTGGCTTCCACTGATACAGTATATATATGCAAAAAAGGCTTGTGAGAATTTGGTCACCACCAGCCGCCCAGGCTCTTCCGACAGTTTGAATTGATCGGATTGGATGACATTGACTGCAAGGGAATAAATCTGGAGCCTGGCTTCATACGCAATGGTCATCTGCAATAACATGGTCACCAGCTACCCAGGCTTTTAGAGGATCGACAATGGTCATGTGTCTGTGTAGATGCAGCCTGGCTGTCGGTAGCACCAGAAAAACGGAATACATCCCCGTGCCTGTGGAGCCCTGCTGCTGCTACTTGCCTGACAGTGGAGAGTGAACACTCCTTTTGAAGGAATAAATCCACGTGGATTGTCGTCTCCTTTGCTTTTATCTTTGTTTCTCCTTTTCCCCACACTACGTGATCTTTGTTTTTCCTTTTCCTTTTCTTTCATTTATTTTTGTTTCCTGTTTTGTTAATTTCATCTTTACTTTCTCTTTCACTATACCTCGCAGCTTTATAGAGGCGATTCCAAATCTATTTGTACCCGTGTTTAAGGTAATAACCAGTGTAGAAGGCTAGTAAAATAATGAACTTTACATGCATAATCTTCTTGAGATGCGCCAATATTGATCCATTTATATTGGCAGTTTGTTAAGCCAGCCACCGATATCAAATCATTTATAGAGGCAGTTGGTTGGCTTACATGAAAGAACCGTCCTTGAAAGGATTTTCCAGAGGTGGTTTAGTATGAAGCACAACCGCGGTTAGTTGTTTTAAAAAGGTTTAAATTTCCTTCTAGATGTTTCCCGCTAGTAAAACATTTTGTTTGCCATCTACTTTTCTCTGCATATTTCTGAAACTGATGCCCTATCTTATTTCTAAATTTGTTTTGCCATGCTTTTTGCTAGCTATGGCAAGCTGATGTGCATTCAGCTATGCCTAGTACTACCTGCAAACTGTTGTCTGTCACTTCTGAACCATCTGAGGGGCATATATATTGAAGTTCTCGCAGGCTGCTTTAGTGGTTAGTGATGCCCGTTTCGCAGATCTGAACATATGTGCCGTTCTCTTTAGTATCGTTCACTAACCTCTAGTTTTGCTACTTGAAAACTGCATGGAGTGTTCCTGAGTTTGTTAATCATCAAGTGCACTACTACTACATATTCAAATTCTCACCGGCTGCCTTACTGCTGCCCCTTTCACAGATCTGAACATATGTGCCTTGCTCTTTACTACTCATCACTGCCCCTGTATTTGGTATCAAACATCACAATGTATAGTCTGCAAGGGCTGCATCACCACCAACTTTTCTCTGCACATTTCTGGAACTGATGCTCTATCTTATTTCTGAATTTGTTTGCCATGCTCTGATTTCTGCACCTACTCTGCATTCAGCTATGCCTAGTACTACATTCGAACTGTGGTCTGTCAACTCTAAATCATCTGAGGCATACCCTAATTGCTTCTGCACTGTTCAGCATGGGTATGCAGCCCATCAAACCGATCAGCTAGCCACGGGGAAAACTCCCCCCTTTTTCTTGCACTAATTCATATACTACCTGCCCAAAATATTTGAAAAGCTAAAAGAACCTCTTGAAGTCTCGTGACCAAACTGATAGTATTTGAGGATCGACTAGCAGTAGGACTCGGGTCGGGATTCCTTGATTATAAGACAACATAGGGTAGAACTTGCACATACACGAGATATAGAACTAACAGAGAGAGAGAGAGAAGAGGGGGATTAGGAGTTAAACCGTCCTGTATCGCGGCGGGCGCAGCTCCGACATCGTTCATCTTCACGGCGTCGGTGTCGTCGTCAGCTCGGCGTAGGTGTGGTAGGGGATGCCGAGGTGGTGAAGCTTTCCTCACGCCTCTGCACTGAGCGATCGGGGCTCCTAGAGTTGATCGAGTGGGTGGCCGCGGTCTCTCGGCGTACTTCAGCGGTACCTGCCCGTGGCCCCCACCCCTGGCTAAGTAGTGCAGCGCGCCGGGGGCCCACCACTCCAACGAGTGGTTGAGCGCCCCCGATCAGGGCGCAAATCAAGGGATTGACCCGGTCGTTGGACCGGGTCCTGAGATCAAACTAACATTCTCCCCCTTGATCTCATCTATGCTCTTAAGCTTCACTAATCCACCTCATCACAAATAAATGTATTGGACATGTTTCATCATGACAGTAATCACCGTTAGACTAGACAGCCACAAACACCTTTTGTTTTGAGATGAATCCTCGCCTTGGGCCCTTGCTATTCAGGTATCACAGGCTTTCCCTTAAACCCATGCCGGCTACATGTTCTCTGAACATGTTGGGCGGTAAGCCTTTCGTAAGCGGATCCGCTATCATCTTTTTTGTGTTAGACTTATGATGTGATCCTGAATTTTAGCCCTCACAACATAGTACTTCAATGCCAATGTACTTGGCGGCATTGCATGACTTATGTTGGGAGTGTATAATATTTCTGGCTCGTTGTTACATTACAACTTTAGTGGTTTGTTAATGCTGTCAACCACTTTTAAACCGGGTATAATTTCTTAAGCCAATTCACCTGTCCTGATGAATCATAACAAGCAATGAGCTCAACATACATTGTGGACGATGTAGTGACTATTGTTTGTTTTTGAGTTCTTCCATGATATGGCTCCTTGTGCATGATTAGAATCTAAATGTCCTACTATTTGTAGGTTATCATATCTTCTATGAGCCCTCTCGTGCCCTGCATGTATCTCAATACTTTCTTTACTAGACTCCAATGTTCCATACCTATATTTTGTTGATATCTTCTAAACATCCCGGTTACAAAAGACTTGCTCTTCTAAGTAATTAACACTTTGGTGTAAATTAAATAGAATCTAAAACTGGGTGTGTGCACAACTGGGCGTACTGTAAGCTTTCGACAGTTGAAGCGTATGGAACGGTTCTCATGCGATCACGATCAAACTTGGTCTTGGGACATTGATGTCTCTCACACTTGTCATCTTTGACAATAGAAACAGGTGAAGGTTTATACTTATGCATATTGAATTTCTTCAAAGACTTTCTCTGCATATGCCTCTTGGGATAAACCCAATACCCCTTGACTTCTATCTTGGTGAATCTTTATGTTCAAGACAAAAGAAGCTTCACCTAAAACTTTCATATCAAAATTTGAGAACAAGAATCTCTTGGTTTACTGCAGTAGAGCGACATCACTATTTGCTAGTAGAATATCGCCTACATACAGTATTAGGAAAACGTATTTCCCATTCTTAAGCTTTGCTTAGATGCTATTGTCCTCAACATTCTCTTTGCAACCCAAATTTTCTGGTCATCTTATCTAACTTTAAATACCGCTGTCTAGATGCCTGCTTTAATCCATAAATGGATTTGTTTAGGCAACAGCCCATTCTTTCTTTATATCATAAAACTTTCGACTGTGCCATGTATACTCTTTCTCCTAGATCCCCATTTAGAAAATGCTGTCTTCACATCCATTTGATGCAATTCTAGATCAAAATATGCCACTAGGGCCATAATCTATCCCTTCTCGCTGAGTGAAAACTTTTTCTACCGATCTGACTATGTATCTTTCTATGTTCCCTTCGGAGCCACATTTTATCTTGTAGACCCATTACAGCCTACTGCTTTGGCTCCATCAGGAATCTTCTCAAGCTCCTATACTTTACTGGCAATCATGGACTTTTAATTCATCTTCCCACTACTAATTTTTGACCTTGTTTGAACACCCGAAAAGTGTTGCAATATGCCCAAAATAGTTGCAATAGTAGAAATAGCAAATGAAGTGGGTTCACCATGGTTTCTTGCCAGTTAGATGCTTTAGCGCTCCTCATAGCTTCTTTAAATGAAGTGGGTTCACCCTCCATCTGAATTTCTTCACATTCATAGACTATGTAGTCATTTGAAATTGGAGACTTTCTTGTTCTTTGAGGTCTGCCAGAAAGTTCAACTAGTGGCATCTCTTCTTCTTGAGGTTATTTTAGTTGGGGCCGCTGTTCCTCGACTATGGGTTCATTCGGCTCCTGAGGGACAGGTTCCGAATTAGTCATGGATGAAGTAGCAGCAGGTGTCGTCATCACTGATGTGGATCCAACTACAACAGGCAGCGTGAAGAGGGGTTCTTGCACCATAGGAATGGACACGAACACCCACTTCTCTTCAAGGTTGATTTCTCGTGCTGCCTTGCTCCCCTTGATCATCTGATCCTCTAGAAAACTAGCATGTTTCGTTTCCACAAACTTGGTATGTCTTTCAAGGCAGTAGAAACGGAAACCTTTCGAATTCTCTGGATAGCCAATGAAATGGCAACTTACTGCTTTGGGGTCTAGCTTTCCTATGTTTGGGTTAAATACTTTTGCTTCAGTAGGGCTCCCCCAGACACTAAAATAGCTGTGTGAGGGTTTCCTGCCGGTCCACAATTCATACGGTGTTTTGCTTACTGATTTGCTAGGAACTTTATTGAGAATATGAATTGCGGTTTTCAAGGCCTCCATCCACAAACTCAAAGGTAGAGTGGAATAGCTCATCATGCTGTGCACCATATCCATTAGAGTATGGTTACGCCTTTCTGCTACTCCATTTTGCTGTGGGTCGCCCGGCATTTAATACTGGGTTACTGTGCCATTTTCCTGTAAGAACCTTGTAAAAATGGTCTAGGAACTTGTCCTTAAGGGGTATGTCGACCGTAGTACTCCCTTCACGTCTGATCTTACTACTGTGATTTTCTCGTCAAGTTGACCTAAAGCTTCTGAGCATTCTTTGTGCATCAATTCCAATGCTCCTGTGCTTCGCTTAGCAACTTTATTTATGTTCTTTACTAACTTGCTTTAATGCAACCAATGCATTGCTCTAACTCGAGGATTCTAGCAATGGGAGGATTGATTCTTTCTATTCTCCCCCTCAAAATATGGCATAAACGATAGTGCCATAATTTCGATGAGGAATCAATTCTCTTCCTTTTTTTTGCTTGCGCTTTCTATCATTGCATTCTCAGCATTATTACATTCAATATTCACATTCTCAGACATATAAAATAAATAAAGTTTGTCTTGTCGGAAGGCAAGACGCACACATTTATTATGTAACTGTAGCTTACAATCATCCTTGCTACAAAAAATGGTAATTAAAACCATAGTCTGATGAACATGAAACAGAAATCAAATTTTGAACAAGAGAAGGAATATGAAATTCCTCTGTCTATGCATGAAACCGATTCTGCAATATCTCGAGGTATTCTCTTGATGTCTCATATTCTGGAATTGCATTTCTTAGTTCCACTATGATGGTTTGCTTGATGACAGACATGCACTTGCGGTTTGACTGGTCCCATTTGAATTTACTAAGATCATATGTTGTTCTAGCATGGGCATAGTCTTGTTTATGATTAGCAAAAACTTCATCGGTCTCATTCTCAGCTCTTACGGGCTCTTCTGGCTTAATGGGCTTTGGCTCATAAATAGCCAGATCTATCTCTGCAAGTACTAGAGCTATCTCAATCTTTTCGCGCCACATGGTGTAGTTGTGACCTGTCAACTGTGGGATTGCACTAAGGAAGTGCATCGCATTCAGCGCTTGCTCTGAAATAAACATGAGAGGATGGTGAGAACATCATCATGATCAACAAAAAAACTCTGTGAAATAATTGCATATCTTAATTTAACGTTGGTCAAAATCTAGATAGGCAAAAATTATCTTGCTCCATAAATTCTAATCACCGTTGGGCAGAATAGAATAAATGTATAAATAATGGAGACTTTGCGATTGCAATATTGCTATTATTGATGTTGGTCAAAGAATAACAATATTACAAAAAAAAATTGTGCTTTAAACTTGCTTCTCGAATTAAATATCCCGTTGGTTCAATTTAATAAGAGAATTAAACAATATCTTGCGCAGCGGAAAACGTAATTTAACTTGCTAGAAGTGTAACTTGCTTTAACTTGAAATTTGCAATTGCTATTATTGACGTTGGTCAAATAATAACAATAGTACCAAAATGCTATGCATAAAAAACTCGGCTTCTCAAATTATGCTCGTGCAACCCTGCAACATGGAGCCCACCTGGCATAGGCCCGGGAGGCCGCCCCAGGCCTAGAGGCGACCGCCTCCCCTCCTCAGCCAATGAGGTTGAGTCTCGTGGAACTTGCATCCACCGACTTTGAGGATAAATAAAAATCATTGATTTAAGTCTGTTTGATCCGAGGGCTATGGTGCATCCTAGCGGGCTATATAAACTGAGCCCCCTGCCCCTAGATCCAGGCGAATTCAGAAACCCTAAATCATATTTTCTAGAGAGAATTAGCTAGAGAGGGGTCCTTGAATGGATCTATCTCTATAGGGTTTTAGCATCAAGAGAGATTGAGAGAGTATAGAGTGGAGGTAGATTTGGGGGAAGCCTAGCCTGTCGGTGTCCCCTCTCTAGTTGTACTTGCGGGATCAAGTCTCGCCCGAGGCTTGGTTCTAGGATTATTTGTCAATTCAACTTCTAATACTAGTAAGTTCATTGTTATTATTGTTTTTCGGTTTACGAGTTTATTTATTCGCTTTGCGTTGGGAATAGAGTAATCGATCATTAGAGTAAGCATGCATGGTGCTTAGGCTAGGTTCACTCGTAGATGCTCTCTATTTGGCTGGAACCGTGGTAGTAGCGAGCGAAGTGACAATCCCTTTGTTACCTTTGTTGCCCACTTCCCGCCGGAATATGCTTCCTCTGTGGTGTCTATTTTCCTTTAGGTACCGCCTTAGAACAATAGTCTCAAAGCTTGCCATAGGTTAGACGAAAACTGACGAAGGAGTTCTCTCTATATCGTTTAATTCTCACTTGACTTGCAGCCCAAGGGTAGTAATTAAGATCGGGTTAGTCTATTGCACGTTTTCTCCTAGCAGATAAACAAATACGATACTCTGGACTTATCACCCGGGTGAAGTGCTCATCGATATCCGTGCGCTTGCGGATTATTTCTCTTTGATTCTTTTGTGTGCGTATCAAGTATCAGTGGGTATGAATGTTAAGCGGTTGGAGGACGTTCTATTACTCTCTCAACAAAGATATGCGGCTGATATTTGAGCAGATCGGGCATGGACAAGTGCAAATCTTTGACACTCCTCTATCCACTTCTGAAAAGCTTAGTATTGCGCATGGAGATAAGCTGGGACGGGATGATGCCACGTGGTACAGGATGATGCCACGCTGACACGACTTGACATTTGCTTTGTAGTGAACGAGGTGTGCCAGTTTTTGCATGCTCCTACCATGGCACATTGGAGTGCTGTGAAGCGGATCCTCCGGTATCTACAAGGTACTCGCAGCATGGGGTTGAGAATATGCAAGTCGACGTCTTCCATCAAAAGATATGTGTCGATGATCGACGCTCCACTGGTGGTTTTGTAGTATATTTTGGGAATAACCTGATTTCCTGGAGTGTTCTCAAGCAAGCCGCCATGTCCCGTTCAAGTACCAAAGCTGAGTACAAGTCTCTTACGAATGCAACGTCAGAAATGATGTGGGTCAAAAAACTGCTCGCCGAGCTTCGTATTTGTCACTCACCTGTCGCCAGTCTTTGGTGTGACGATCTCGGTGCCAAATACCTATCTCGCTAACCCCATTTTTCATGCTCGGACGAAGCACAGCAGCTGCATGATATTCGGTTCATTAACACAAACAATCAAGTTGCGGATGGTTTTACGAAGCCTGCCACTGTTGCGAAGTTGAGACAATTTCGTCACAAGCTCAACTTCCAAATTGGCTGAAATTGAGGAGGGGGTGTTGAAAGATATGGTTAGTTGTACCTAGGTTAGAGCCTAGGGCGCCCATGGGGCATTGTAATATGATCAACGTGTAACATAAGATGTAGATTTGTTCTTGACTTGTAAGCCACACCGAGGGGCTCTTCTTGGCCGTATATAACATGTTGCAAAGTCCGTGGAATGGGCAACTCATTCCACCATCTTTCACAGGAGGATTGTGCTAGAGATTATTTCTAGTAAGTTGTATAGAGAGATAAGAGAAGGGAAACATGGACGGCAATTCAACTAATAATTACCCTGGATTCGGTCAATTATTGCACATCTGCAACTGCATCCAAAGCTAGCTTGGATGTGTTTAGATACCACTCAGCAGGCAGCAGCTGGTCCGCCAGCCATGGCGCATCTGAAATGGTGCACAATAGCTCGGCGTGTCTATCTACCTTAGAAATTCAAATGCCTGGCTTTTCTCGAATCACAAATATCATCTGGACCCACAGATAGTAGAGGCTGGAACTTTGTTCCATTATCTAAAACAAATATCATCTAGACATGCAAAAGTATTTTGTTTCTGCAGATGCCTTTTACGAGCACAATAGATCTTGACTAAAAAAAGAGGGAAACTAAATACAATGGAAAACATTGAATTAACATAATCCAATAAAGTGTCTAAAGAATCATAATGCTGATAGTGTTAGAATTATAGGCAAATTCCATATCATTTTAATTCCATAAATTATCAACATGATGATGACATATAAAATATTATTGATAATGATAGCATGGCATGACGCATGTTCATTACACCAATGAACATGCGAACATATAGCAGTTACAACATATATATAAAATAAATATTTAAACACGCAACATGTACTGGACTGCATATGAAACACTACAACAGAACTGAAGTAACATATAAATAGTAGCATGTGAAACATTCAACTTTATGACATAGACAATTATGCAATGTATAAGCCTAGCAAGAGCAGAAAACAGACATCATATGAAATGATATAGCATAACTGATGAAACATAATTAGAGCAGTATACGAAACGATACACGTGAATCACAGAAACATACAGACATAGCATGTATCTCATGATAAAAACAGACAACAGGATACTGATGAGACAAGATAGCAGAACACATGAAACATATCCATGACAGCATGCGAAACAGGAGACATGAAACATATCCATGACAACATACAAATTCAGGAATATGTAAAACAAGGAGAAGATGAACTGTTCATACCCTCCGGAGAAGTTCAATCCCGATCCCTGTCCAACATCCTTCGTCATGATGCAGGGGAAGAAGTAGTTCTCTCCACCGGGAAAAACAAAGACGAAGACGATGGCGATGCTCCTTCCAACGTGAAGAAGGTGATGTCGACGATCCGCTGCAACACTTGGGAAGAAGATGATGACATCGATCTGCGGCGGTGGCGGGTATTGGGCAGTCGCATAGACGCTCCCCAAAAACCTAATTGCCGTCCTCCCCGTGCAAGGATCACGAACGACTAGGGCTTCAGAGGCACCTGCCCTCTCGCTCTCTGTGCGCGCAGAGGAACGAGATGGGAATTCCTACTTTGCGGCTGAACTGTGTTTCTGTGTTCTTGAGATTGTTCTTCACTCAAATGACTAACGAAAGAGTACATAATATATTATAGACGGTGTGCAAGTCAAGAGGCAATATGCCTCACGACATCAAGGCCAAAGGCCTCCGCCTCACGTCACGGAGACCAAAAGGCCATGAGCCTCACGCCACTTGCTTTAATGGAGAAATCAATTCATTTTTGTCAATTAAAATAATAGAAGTAACTCCCATATTTAATCACCATGTGACAAAGATGAAAAGTTCATCCATTCGCCTACCTCGCCACGTCACGTCCATGGCCTAGCCCGACCCGGTCGGTGGCGACGCTAGTGGACATACCTCAATCGTTCAGGCAAAATCTCATACCGTACAAAACGGTTCACTCAATAAATTGCACACCATAGAGTTTATTTGATTTATTGAATATATAAATGGGTCAATCCCATAATAAATCCAACGGATAGATGGCACACATTAATTGTCCTGGTACAGGAAGGCTGACAGCACCTTATAATCACTCCAAATTCACAAGAGAATGTACACATATTTTGTTGATGCCGCTTCAAGCCAGTGGTGCTGGAACTGGTGCTGGTGCTTCTGTTTTTGGCAGCGGGTTTGTGTGCGCAACCGATTGAAAGACGACAATTAAGGGCCAATAATTCAATAGCATGACACCCATGATAGCAAGTGCTGAATATACACATGCCCAGATTAGCCCCTTCCTCCTACGTAAGGGTGGTAGTACAAGAAGAAGTGTTGAAATGAAGCCCAGTGGTTTATATAGCAGTATGAGAGAACTGATGGCACATATGTCAAGTGCAGTGTTATGGGCCACTGGAGCTACACTACTAGGAACCCGGCCTTGGACAACGCCTATATTTGGTTGCAATATGGCTATTTTGGTTGCAACTGGAACCAATTGCATCTAAGTCTCGGTGGTCAACGGATGGTTGCGGTTGGAACGGTGCAATAGCCTCGGCAACCACACTTACGTGGCGTTGCAAATGATTTTGCTATTGCAATGTACAAAAAGCCTAATGCAACCAATAGTTGGTTGCAAGAACCAATATTGCAACGATTAGACTGGTTGCCTAAGGTTCTATTGAGACGAAACACTTGGCTGCAATATTTCATGATTGCCACGAACGAATGTGTTACCATAGAAAAGTATTGCCACTCCAAAACTACGTGGGCATATGGTCATATTACCACGAAGTGTGATCCATTGCATTAAAGTGCTTTTGCAACATATCAGATATGGTGGCAATAGATAATATGGTAATGCAACGAACTAGTCTTTGAGGTAATATATGTAGGTTGCAACGAATTTGTGTTGGTGGTAATAGAGGTCAAATGCTACAAACAATTGATGGTGGCAATAGATGGTATGGTAATGCAACAAACTAGTCTTCGAGGTAATATATGTAGGTTGCAACGAATTTGTGTTGATGGTAATAGAGGTCACATGCAACAAATAATTGTTGGTGGCAATAGATGATATGGTAATGCAATGCATAAAGTTCGTCGCAATAATGCATATTGCAACCAAAATCAATGGTTGCCTATAATTATATCGCAACGAGGGAAATTTGACTAGCAGTTTTTTAAATTATTTTCACAGCATGCGCATCACATGTAATAACTGATACATTCATTAATTTAAATTTTGTCTCAAACCAAAGTAACATACAATGACCAGAATTCTGCTTAAAAGAACATGATCACAACTAACAAAATAAAGACACCATATTTAACTAAGTTCACAACATTGTTTAGCATATAATAGATCGATCTAAAAATGAGTTCGCTGGTTGCTCCATCGCCCATCAGCTACACCATCACAAATAAGCATCTTTGGAACTTGTCATTCTTGTTGGTGTCGGCCATCATCATTAAGCCATAGAAGCTTTCTCTAATTGTTTTGGCTGTCCAAGTTTCTCTGCAATTCATGAAAACATAAATGATTAGATTCATGGTGTAATTAGCAATCATAGAACAAGAGCAATTGAGATCAAACAATTCCAAGCACATTTAGCCCTAGAAGAACAATTGTGTCTTGTCACTGCTGGGAAAAAATGTTTAACATTTCAATCTATAAATAATTTCTGTGAGAATCCGATGGGACACTAGAGTTGTCATATTTAGTTTATTTATCCCCACATGTTAAACAAAAGCAATAACAACAGAAATGTGTTTTAGTATACACCAGATCAGTTACTAAATCATCCTAAATGTCAAGTGCAAAACAACTGTAGTCAGTAAAGAAATTGGAATGGCAAAGTTTATTAAATAGACATTGTAAACATCACTTGTTTCTTTACTGGAGGGCATACACAACACAAGGCATAGGCAAAAATCTAGCAATGACATGGTAAACATATCGTGTAGATCAAGTTATGAGGATTCAGATCAAAACGTTATTCATACCTGTTGATTCTTTCTCTGATTACGAGTCCTCAATAGCTGATCGGAACTAACATAATTCATCGTTGATGATCCAGCAGCAGCAATATTTTTTGAAAAAATATTCCTAGCTGAAGTACTCTTTGCTTTCATGATCTGAGGTGCAACAACTTCCTTTTCTGTAGTCAGCATGCTCTGTGGTTCAGCAGTCTGCCACAAAGAAAATTTGGTGTAAACAAAATGCATTTCATTTGGAAGCATGTGTGGGGATCAGCCTCTACAACAGAATTACCTCTACACCATCATCCTCTAAGCGTGGTGGTGTGATTAAGTTCTGGCCAGTAGGTCCATTTGAATCCTGTGGGGGGATCATGGTTCCAGACATAGCCTGTGCAGGACAGAAGGCAAGGGAAATTAGAGGAATACATGGCTAAAACAATAGTTGAAACATGTTTCAAAGGGGGTACCTTTTGCAAAAGCTGTCGGAATTCTACCCTCATTTCATCCATTTGTTTCTTACTTTCTTCCTTATCTCTTTCCCTTGCTGAAACTTCATTTGCAAGCTGTTCTTTTAGTTCTCGAACCTCTTCTTGGTGCTGCATTCTTTCTTTTTGGGCATCCAATTCAGCACGAGCTGCATCTTCTTCTTTTTGTTTCAGTAGAGCTCTTCGTGTTGGATATTTCGCCATATATCCACGTCCATGAGACTTGTATGATTTTGTTCCAAGAGTTTTTGAGTAGTTGAGTTGGAAAACTAAGTTTTCCTCCTCAGCTGTAAGAAAAGGCCTATCCTTCCCTCTTTCTGCATTTGTAACTTCGATGCAAGCTTTTTCCTAGGTGTAACATGTCAAAGAAATTAGGAGCATGTCGATTAAGCGCTCCAAATTTTAAGGTAAACATGCTGTAATTTTAATGATGCAAACATACACAAGAACTCACATAAACATCCCTAGCTTCATCAGTTGACCATTCCCCATTCTTGGTGTGAGTAGTCATCCAAAGTTGCAGATCAGTAGGTTGTTGACCAAAGAGCACGGTTTGTCTAAGGTGCCAAAAATGTAGCATTAGGTGATGGCCATATATTTCGTAAAGTAATCTACACATTAGTTAATGTATAGTTATTACCTGTTCGAAACGAATCTGGGAAAATGGTTTCGCTCCCATGAGATGCTTAGTCTTTTATTTCTTTCGGTTTACTGAATTCTTTGTGCTAAGATTCTGCAAAAGGTGAATGAGCATAGCTCTGTCAATTGCATTACAAAACCGGGGTTAGTAACGAATTTGGTCACAAACAAACCTGGAATTGCTCACATCCAAAGTATTGGATCAAGTAGTACCACTCCACGATGTCTAAGTCTTCAGGCTTATGCTTCATACGTTCCGCATCAGTGGAGTATGCCTTGTATGTAGAACTGAATGAAGTTCTCCATCCTCTGTACCTCTCTTGGGCAATTGTCAATATCTTTTCACTAGCATCTTCAATAGCGTCTAAGTCCCAAATTTTCTGTTTCAATTTAATGACCAATATAAGAGTAAAGTAGAGGCGTTGAATTCATTAGATTTGGCTAAAGCTCAACATTTACTTACCATCATCTCTTGTACTATTGATTCTTTTACAATTTCCTTGACTTTCTTCCAAGATTTCACTCCTATAAGTGGAGTCTTTTTCCTAGTGAACACTACAATCTCATCCACAAATGTACGGCTGTTGTCACCACAGAGTCCTCCCGTCAAGGCATCAAATTCAATTTTTAATTTCTGAGTTCCGCTCCTGATTCTCTTAGCAGCTGCTTTATAACCTTTGAGACATCCACGTCGACGGGTTTTGGATACACCTAATTCACATTTGAGACAAATATAACACGCATGGTCAGCAAAAGAGTTTACAACATACATTTTAAAAATAAGAGACAAGCATATACCATTCCCTTCCTTTGGTTTTCTTGCATGAGATGGCCGATTATTATTATTGTTTGTTGTCCTCCTTCCCCGATTTCCCTCACCTCCCTCACCTTGAGACAATTGATCATTATCTCGTATCTGAATCTTCTTGTAATAACGAGACTACACGCAACCAAGAAAACAGCATATATCAATTAATTTATTCAATGAACAAGTATTTGATGATGTGATTAAAGAAATTTATTTACGCATATGGCGACGCCGGCCTGTGTGCCTGAGCCATTCCTTGTATGTATCGATTGTTTCGTCCCTGAAGTCATCCCTGAAGTCTGTGAATCATGTTTAACCAAATGCAATTGTCAAAACAACATTATATCTAATCCTAACCAATTTAATGAGTTATGCAAATAATGAGTATACCTATTTCTGGGTCTTCCTCTTGCATTTGTACTAACCAAACCTTGTAGGCATCAAGCTGCTGCTGCTTATCTGTTCCAGTATCAGCATGTCTTCGCTTCCCCCCATGTTGTTTAATTGGCGTTATGCTGACATTACCCTGAACTTCGGGCTCCTTTGACATTATCAACCTGATTTAATTATAAAACTACAATTAAATTTGGTTGAACAAGGACATGCAGCAACAAAGTCTAGTATAAAAGAGATAATTCAGAACTGTATATGACTAAACTAACTATAAACATGCAGAAAAAAACAAAGTCTCTGATCATCAGACATTATCAACCTGATTTCCTTTTCCTTAGCATTGTCATGTAGCATTTTATCTGTGTCTCGTAAATATTCAATGGGCTCAATTGTAGCTACATTGCCTCCGCAACGCTTCTTGTAGTATAAATAATCCCTTGATCCATAGCCAAACTGTTCCTTGAAATACATCAGGTTATGAAATGTGAGATGAACTCTATCGACTTCAAGTTCGATAAGTTCATCATCCTCAGAATGCCCCTTCAATTGGAAATAAATTGTCCACATTTCATCCGTCAATGGTTCACTGCATATAAAACATAGAAACATTAGTCCTGCTTATTATACTATGAGTTCTCACAATATGATCTAATTGTAAAACTATAATTAAATTTGGTTTAGCAAGGACATGCATGCACACTGTTGGTGCTGTTGGTTCCTCTCAACTACTGAACAAGCTAGATGACAGGCAAACCATGAGAAACGCTGCATATTGGTTAAATAGAGACAGCAAGCTATGAGAGAAACAGTAAAAAAAACTCGAGTCCTTCAACATGTCAACCCAACTGGAAGTCTGTTTAAAACCCATGGATTCTTCTAGGCCATGTATATGTATATACTTGTATGGCAGCTCTAAATTTTTCTCTCAAAAATATTGGGTGTACAGATGTACACCCATGTCCACGTACTCCGCCAGTGACCCTAACCTATCATCGCCAAGGCTTGATGACAGTCCCAAGATCCGCTAGGCTAGAACCGAAAAAAGTGCTAACCCTAACCTGTCATCGCCAAGGCTTGATGACAGTCCCAAGATCCGCTAGGCTAGAACCGAAAAAAGTGCTAACCCTGACCTGATCATCGCCAAGGCAGGAAGACATGCCCAAGAACAAGAACAACTAGGGGCAATCCAAATGAAGGTAGCTAGCAGATTTATTTAGTACCTCGTGTGCAGGAAGCGTATTACCCCTGAGCCATCATCGCCATGTTTGTCATCATTATCATCGTGTTGATGTGGGCGCATCTCCTCTGAAGATTCAGGCATGTAGGAAGAAGCAGGCTTGGCGAAGCTGACGCTTCTGCGTGTGGTGTTTGAAGATCCACAACTTTTCTTCATGGTGTCCAGCCGTGGTCGCGCGCCGTCGCCGTCGCCGTCCTGGTGCAAGGAGGGTTTAAGGAGTGGCGGCGTCGCCGTCCTGGTGCAAGGGGGCGGGGTTGAGGAGGGGCGCGGCGCCGTCCTAGTGCAAGGGGGCGGGGTTTGAGAGTGGCGGCGCCGTCTCTTTACCTAACTGGTGAAGACGAGCAGTCGAGGGGCTGCCGCGCGGTTTGAGGAGTGGGGCGGCAGGCGAGTAAATGTAAAGGCCCGGAGCTCGAGGACTTTAGGCGCGTGAATTTGGCATCCAATCGATGCTTTGGCGGGCTCCTAAAAAAACAGAGGGAAAATTGAGTACGGGACTTCATATATGTATAGAAAACCAAATTTTCATATGTGTACACATAAACGAAATTTGCATATGTGAAATTACACAATAATGAAATTTTCATATGTAAAAGTCCACGCAAAAATAGTAACTTTCTTACAAAGTCGAAAATCATTGTCCAATGAAAAGGCATGACAAACGACATCAAGAGTGAAGGCCAAACTTTGAATATTAAGTTGTGCCCTATTTTGTCTCGTGAACTCGAGCGTAAAGCGTAACCCTAAAACAGACTATGACACATTCGGCCCACCGGTCATGTCCTTGATTGCACAGTGCCTTCGAGTTCCAACGGCATTGTCGCAAGGAACACAAGAAGGAGAGCGAGAGTTCCATGGAGGAGCCCGATCGAGCACCGAGGTGGACTAGACGGAGTGAGAAGTTGTGTGAGAGCAAGATCCACCAGTACCTAGCTAGACGCGAGAAGGAAGATATGCCGGCGATGCTGGAGTTCATCTTAGATAATAGCCCTAACCCTGACCATAGTGAGTAGACCCTCCAACTATACCCATATAGCTAGCTTTTAAGGGCACCCGCAATGTGTGAGCAGTGACAGAACATGTAGACTAAATAGGGGCCAAACTGTGTGAACCTCTTTCACATTAGATGCAACAGTTCAATAGAATATACTGATTAGGGGTCCATTAAGGGCACCCGTAATGTGTGAGCAGTGACAGACTACATACCGACATACCCATTACGAGTCTTTCATGTCTCTATAGTCTATATGATATATGGTAACACCTTATGTCAGTGATACTCATGTACCGATTAGGAGCCATTGCCTTCTAGAAGATGGGAACATATATATAGGTGTACACTTTCTAGAAGGCCACATTCAGAACATATAGGGTACACTCATGCAAAGAGGAGAGACTACAGTAGATACAAATTTAAGTTTGTATAATTAAAATATACAGTTGGACAAGAAAAAAAAGGGAGGAAAATTTAGAATGTGATTTAATAGGGTAAATGTTAATACGAAAAATATGAATTGAAAACATTGCTATGGGCTGTAGGTATAATGAAAAAAGAGAAAAAAAAATTGTACTAAAGGGCTGTAGGGCCAGCCAGGCAACATAACAGGCTCAACGGGCGAGCGGGAGCCCGAATGGAGCCAGCCAGCCCATTAAGCCCCATAGCACAGGAAGAGACCAAGCATTGATGGATGATTCAGTTCGGAGTTCGATAGTGCTCACACGCCCTCCCTTTTAAGCAGTGCTACGCGCTCCTCAGTATCCGGTGTGGTACTAAACGGAGACGATTGCGACGCCGCTGCAAACAACACTAATGGGCCGGTGTAGATGAAATGAAATGAATTATGGGCCGACCCAATCCGTCTTAGCCAAGTCCTAACAGCAACAGCCAAAGTCGTCTCTAGGTCACGCCGCCACGCTCATCCTTTCTCCGCCGCCACGCTCCTTTCTCCGCCGCCACGGCGATAGGCCATAAACAGCGACGGCGCTGTGGCGTGTTCCCATCCTGCGGCTGCTTCCTCTACCCTCCTCTCATTCCCAGCGCCAAGGACAGAAGAAGTCAGCCGGCGACGGTGACGGCTGAGCAGCGGCAAAGAGGCGCCCGCCCCTGTTCCCCTCCGGCCTCCAGCCATCCAGCTCCGGCGACCCCAGCTTGCTCCCCCTCAGCTGGCTATTATTGTGCTTCAAACAAGGTGAGCAGAAAACACAGGGGTCCTAGTTAATTTTCCTCTCCTTGGTGAACTATTGAAGAATTTCGAACTCTTGGGGAGAGCTGCAAAGGCATATCATGCTCATTAGGAAAAAAAAACTTTTCAATTCATAATGTTAGCTTGATAGTGGATATTTATTCTGTGGATTCGTGCTCACTGTAGGGATACCGCGAAGGATGTCAAATGAAGATAAGAGCTGGATGCGGATGTCCAGATATACTTCAGAATGGCAGGCAGGATTCAAGAACTTTTTACAGAGTGTATTTGGGGGCACATCTAGTGAAGAAACAGCTCGATGTCCGTGTACTCGATGTCGCTGCATGTCTTATCGAAGTGAAAAGGAGGTTCGAACTCATGTGGCACTGAGAGGGTTTGATGAGAGTTTCATTCAAGGAGAAGGTAATTCTGAGCCTTCGTTAGTTGAGAATGATAACAATGATGGCCCTGCACTAGATCATGCTGAAAGTTCCCATGATTTAGTTCCTTCACTGATCGAGCTGTTATACATGGAAAAGTCACAGGAAGAGATGAGGACAAGCCAAATGCGACTGCAAAAAATCTTTTCAGGCTACTAGAAGAGGCAAAGAAAGAGTTGTATCCAGGTTGCAAAGAGGTTACAAAGATTTCTTTCATTGTCATGCTATTTCAGATTAAATGCATGGATGGCATTAGTAATAGCAGTTTAGAACGCATACTTCGGTTGTTCTTGCTTGTGCTTCCTGATGGCCATTGTCTCCCAACTTCCTTGGAGAAAGTGGAGAAGGTTGTTCGAGATCTTGGCCTGCATTACGATAAGATTGATGCCTGTGTCAATGACTGTGTGTTATTTCGTGGGGATTATGCTAAATCGGATAACTGTCCAACATGTGGAGAATCTTGGTGGAAAGAGACAGGCGGTACTGAAAAGGATGATCCTGTTGACAGTGATTGTGGAAAGAAGCAGAAGCGTTTTCCACGTAAGATCCTTCGTTATTTTCCACTTATTCCTCGCTTGCAAAGATTGTATATGAGATCATCGACATCAAAGCTGATGCGTTGGCATGAGGAAGAACTAGTAAATGATGGGAAAATGCGTCACCCGGCAGACTCATTGGCATGGAAGCATGTGAATAGCGAGTATAAGGATTTTGCTAAGGACCCTCGCAACATACGGCTCGCTCTTGCAGCTGATGGCTTTAATCCGTTTGGGATGTTGAATGTTGCATATACTACATGGCCTGTCATCCTAATCCCTTACAACTTGCCTCCTTGGTTGTGTTTGAAGCAACCCTATTGGATGATGTCTATGTTGATTCCAGGGCCAAAATCACCTGGAATGAATATTGATGTCTATTTGCAACCCCTAATTGATGAGTTGATAGAGTTATGGGTGACAGGAGTTGAAACATGGGATGAGAATAAGAAGGAGACGTTTAAACTTCATGCGCTTCTGTTGTGGACCATAAATGACTTCCCTGCCTATGCCATGCTATCTGGTTGGAGTACTAAAGGAAAGTTTGCATGCCCATACTGCCACAAAGATACAGAGTACTTATGGTTGAAATTTGGGTCAAAGCATTGTTACATGGGTCATCGTCGATTTCTCCCTCAGAACCATAGGTGGCGCAAGAGCAAAACAAGCTTCAACAACATGACAGAGATGAGGGAGGCACAGTGCCACTAACCGGTGCTCGGGTTCTACAGCGAAGATGAAAGTTTTGAGCAACCAAAATTTGGGAAAACAACAAGGAAGAGGAAGCAACGTGAAGAAGACAGTAGGTGGCACAAACCGGAGGAAGAAGAGTATATTTTTTCAGCTTCCTTACGGGAAAAATTGCTTGTAAGGCATAACTTGGATGTTATGCACATCGAGAAAAAATGTCTCAGTGAAAGCATTATTGGGACGTTGCTTCACATAGATGGTAAGTGTAAGGATAGTGAAAAGGCACGGCTTGACATGCAACATCTTGGGATACGGCAGGATCAGCATCCGGTGGTGGAGAATGGAAAGTATACTTTGCCACCATCATTGTACCCTTAAACGGGGACCGAAAGAAGATGCTATGCACATTCTTAGAAGGAGTGAGGATGCCCCGACGGTTACGCGTCTAATATAAAGAGATGTGTGGATGTGAATGGATGTAAGGTTTCTGACTCAAATCACATGACTATCATGTTATTTTGCAGAAATCTGTTGCCCTTAGTTGCAAGGCATATCTTGCACGAAGCCGTTGCTAGACCATTGATTGAGCTTAGCAGGTTTTTCAATGCGCTGTGTTCAAAGGAGCTAGTGCAAACTCATTTAGAAACACTAAGCTCTTCAATTGCAGAGACTTTATGTAAGCTTGAGATGATATTTCCACCAGCATTCTTTGACATTATGATGCATTTGCCGGTTCATTTAGCTGAGGAGGCTAAATTTGGTGGACCTGTGTGTTATCGGTGGATGTATCCAATCGAGAGGTATCTACGTACACTTAAAGGATATGTTAGGAACAAGGCACATCCAGAAGGTTCGATAGCAGAGGGATATATCTTAGAGGAGTGCATGACATTTTGCTCTCGCTTCCTAGAAGACATTGAAACGAAGCTGGATCGGCCAATGCGCCATGAGAGGAGCGTGGTAAATGAACCACCGGCTGGGTCTAGCATAGTTGGCAGCATCGACTACAGTAAGAAAGGCTGCAAATTACAGCATCTTCCTAAATCTGAAATGCTGCGGATGCGGCACTATATGTTATCAAACTATGATGAGGCACTGAGATGGACCAAGTAAGCTGTTAGAAACATTTTTCTTTGTGTTTTTACACAGTTTATAGTTGAATGTATAGTAATATGTTTTTTCCCAAAATAAATGTATAGGGAGCATAAGGAGCTGTTGAGAAGAACTAGCGCACAAGGCGTTGATAAGCGTCACAGGGAGCATTTTGTTGGATGGTTTGAACGTAAGGTGAGTAATGTTATAATATACATGAGAAAAAAATATGGCAGGCTTTCACTTTTAAAATATTTCAGTCCTTAAAAATATAGCTCCTTCTGCATATTCAATTCGACTTTGGGTAGAAATATAATCGATGTCTGGCAGTGTAGAATTGCTGAACGCCTATTGCTGCAAAGTATAGGACACTGTGGGTTACTCATGTTGTATTTGCCCATCGACTTTAATTTCCCCTTTTGGTGTCTATATATATACAATTATACAACTACTTTGCAATTGCAACACATTGAACAATAATGTAAATATTATATAATGAGTTTTCATTCCACTGCTGACCACAATGTAATGAGTTTTCATGTATCTGTTGTGTCCCTAAAACAAGCACTTTTTTCATTCAAACTTTGTTGCATGCATGGAGCAGCATATACACATGAATAATGATTATCTTTAAGTTATAACTCTGTTTGTTTCCCTGATCGATCCTTTGATAAATAAACCAGCTTCCGTAGTATTGCACAAGGACCTGATCAAAATGGATTTGAGCAACAGTACAATCCAATTAATGTGATTGCATCAAGCTGAACTACTTATTCTTTCTCTTGTCATAGGTGGTTGCTAATAAACATGTCTCAAAGCATGCAACTAAGGTTCCATATATACATGCCTGGTAGCTAGTACATATATATATGGCAGGCTTTCACTTTTAAAATATTTCAGTCCTTATATTTTTTTCTTGCGTGTAGGCCAAGGTACTTTATGAAGAACGGAAGATCAGTGAAGAGCTATATGACCTTTCACAGGTCCTCATTATGTGGCTCGGGTTTTCAACAGATGCGTAATTCATGATTTTTTTTCCGAACAGCTACTATAGAGGCTAACTTCAATACACAAAATTCAGGAGTTCTAGTGAAGGGTGATGATAGTGCGAGCAATATGGATTGGTACGGTGTCCTTAATAAGGTAATAGCACTAGATTTCCCTGGTGAAAAAGAAGTCATATTGTTTGAGTGTGATTGGTTTGATGTTCCTGACGCATCCAAGAGTAAAAGTAAAGGGTTCAATAAGGATCAATATGGGATTATAGATATTGATACAACTCGTCGTCGATATATGAATGAACCTTACGTCCTGGGGATTCAAGTGGAGCAGGTTTTTTATGTGAAATGTGCAAATAAACCCAACTGGAGCAGTGTTGTTAGAATGAAGCCTAGGACCTTGTTTTCCATGCCGAACAAGGAGAAACTGAACAACAGGGACAGATTGATATTGACTCAGTCGATGTAGGTGTGGAGGACATGGACATTTGTATCCAGCTTGGAGAGTTGACAAATTGGACAAGGAATGACCTCGATGGAGTGACTGGAGATGCCAACATTATTCAAAGTGCTATACCTGTGCCGAACCAGATCTAGATGACATACCGATGATGATGATGATGAGAATGATGACACCTACATCAACGACGGGCATGTTGCACCCGTGAACACTTTAGGCCAGGGAGAGGAAGATGAGCTTTTTACATAATTGTGATCCTATATGTATTAATGTAATTTGGTACCTAGTATGCAATCTTTTGTTTAATTTAGACAGTGAACTATGAATTATGATTTTACTTTAATTCTGCAATTTAAGTGTGCTGGATGTCGTCAGGTGTTACTTCAATTCTGCAAGCTGAAATTGCCATTCGTTGCCTTTTCCTCTGTGATATATAATGGATTCCTTAGTTTCATTTCTGATAGTATTTTAGGTGCTGATTTCTGCTCATATCTGTAAGTGAAGCAATAGCAGTCAGATTCATGTAGAAATGAACAACAGATTCCTGTAGAAATGAACAACACCTCTGTGATAGTATTTTAGGTGCTGATTTCTACTCATTTCTGAAAGTGAAGCAATAGCAGTCAGAACTATTCCTCAGCATTATCTGTTGTATGTGACTTCTTATTTTTGAGCATTGTCTATTGCCTATGACTATGATGTCTTCTTATTTCTGATCGCCAAGAATCTGCTGTTGTTACTGATGATGATGGTTTACTGCCACTAGATGATGATGGTTACCTGATCATTTATTTTTTATCACAACAAAGGAGCATTTTTGGCTTACTGCAATCCGGTAGAGTAACTGCACACTACGGAGGCAGCATAATCTTAGATATTTCTGAAAGTGAAGCAATAGCAGTCAGCTCGCAGAAGTTACAGGTGGATATGTCTCCATTAGATATTTCCTCTAATGATATTTCGGGCTGGAGGGGATTGGGACTTATTCTCTAGGTGGGCTGGGTTTTCCTTTTGGTGGGCTGGGTTTTTATGTTTTTTATTTAAATGTGCCGGTGGGCTTAATTACGTCATCAACTTTTCTTTTAGCGCAACCAAAAATAGTCTAATGAATTCTCATAATTCATTGGTGGCAATAGAAGCTAATTGATGCAATGATTTGTTTTCTTGATGCAACAGGCACATGAGCTATCACAACAAAGGTTAAGTTTTTGACAACATTAATTCATGGTGGCCACAGGCATGCATAATCGCAACTAATGAAATATTCGTGGCAACAAACACAAATCAAACGCAACGAATTGTTTTCGGATGCAACAGGCACATGAGCTATCGCAACAAAGGTTAAGTTTTAGACAATGATATTTCATCGTGGCCACAAGCAGGCATAATCGCAACCAACTAAATATTCATGGCAACAAACACACATCTATCGCAACACTAAATCGATATTATCGCAATGCACAATTAGTTGTGGCAATAGGTACCCAAAAAGGCAACCACCTTGTTCACTGTGGCATTAACACCAACTTATTGCAACGAATGTTTCAGTAGACGCAACCCACATTTTTTGTGGCCATAAGATCCGAGATATCGCAACCCATTAATACATTGGTTGCTATAAAACCAAATATTGCAACCAAATGTGTGGTGTTGCGAAAAAAAATGGTGCTCTAAGGGTCAATTCCTAGTAGTGCTAGCACCACATATGCAGCAAGTGCAAAGGCTGCTCCCAAGAATATAATCGAAATGGATACGAAGTAGGAGGCAATGGACAAGCTCTTTTGGCGGCTCAAGAAGCTGAACAAAGGGTTTCCGGACACCATGAGAGCAATGGTAGCAATCGTGGACAAAACGAAGGCGCATGCGTTTGACCTGATGAATGCATCAAAAGCATACCTTCGAGCAAGTATTGGTGTGCCTCCATTGTCCTGATCTTCTGCTATGTAACCTCCGGGCACTGCAAAAGTTGCTCCAAATGTCACGGTTGCTATTAGAACTGAGCCAATGCACAGAGCTCCAGTTGACTCTTTCAGCACCTCCGTTTCTTTACTTTCATCAAATGCGTTTGCTCTCGAGTTATGTTATCTTTGAAGTGATCCCCGGCGGCACAGGCCCATCAAAGCACCGGCAAGTGTGAGTATGAGGTGTATTAGTGTTTCAGTATACTGCAAAAGAAAAACAAAAAGAAGCTGAGCGGCGCAAATCTCATTTGTTGGCCCCTACTCGAGAATAAAATCAAAATATAATTTGTGGATGATGGATTACTTGAATATTGTAGAATCCTTTGGACACAAGCTTATGCTTATATTGGGCTATATCCAATGGAGTCTCCGCTTTATTGTTCGGTAAATTCAAGTTTACTTGTGGGTTCCCCAATAGAGAACAAAACATGTCAAGGCTCCCAGCCTTGACAGCAAGGTGAAGTGCAGTATTCCCATCATTATCTACCACTAGTATAATGCCCGTGCTAACGCTACGGTATTATTTCAGGGATGCATATGGAAACTTACATGTATAAGTTAACCAAAAGGTCAGGATTGCCACTATCGATGAAACTTGAAATTTTTGTATACACATTAATCTAAAATTTATTTATATATATAAATTATAATCATATGAACAACTCCACACTTCCTCTAATTCTGAATCTAATAGTGAAGGTGTCACTGGGCGCCCAAATCTGATAGCGAAGATGTCACTGAACGCCTTGCCACTTCGATGAAACTTGATGGTGGCAAATTTGCAATGAAGACTACCTCAAGTAGCTCAGCCGCAGATCAGCCTCGATTTTCAGTAGAAGTACAAAAGAGGTCCAACATCCTGTAAAAAAATATAATCCTTCTGAAATAGGTCCAACATCCTGTAAAAGAATAATCTAAAAGTATCTTTGCAACATGAATTTTCTAAAAAATTTATGAAGGTAGTATATCATTAATCATGTGGGGCAGAAATTTAGCCCTCAATATCATAAATCTATGTACATCAAAGTGTATGAACAATGAACCCACTTTAAATTGAATTGGCTGAATTGCAGAATATTTGGACATCATATATTTCAGCTACCTCCCTTGTATTATGTGGCATGCTATCTATAATTATGTGGCATGTTAAAATAACCATGGTCAATATTCAAACAAAGTGAATGGCAATATCTTTAAAAGGTTACAGAACTTGCCATTGTTTTGTAATGAAATTGTTTTTTTTTTCTAAAACACGTCTAGACGTGTATTGCATTAAACAGACATTGTAATGAAATTGTGAAGACTAACCGTTCAAACACAATCTCTTCAAACATTGGACAATTTATATATGTCAGCGTACAAATGGTAAAATTTGCTCTTGTACATTCTTTTTCTAATATAGATAGAGATTTATCAACAGAAATGAGAAAGCACGGGAGCGAACAAGATAACTCACCATTGACCTATGAGGACATGGGGAAAAACATGATTTTAAACATGATTTTTGGTAGCTCCCAATGGCAGATGAATCAGCAAATTCTGTCTCTAACAAGAGAATTATGTACTGCAAAAACAATAAACAGCAGGAAGTCCTCAGTCCTGACCAAAGCGATCACGTACTGCATTGACGGAGTATGAAATTCAATTTATCAACTGCAAAAGGCATACATTTGGGCCATGGTCTTCGCACTGGAGACAGAACAAACTTATTTGTTGCTACTTTTCTGCAAACCCTAGGAATTCATGAGGCTTCAGTACCATAACAATTGGCTTACTAAATCAGGGTATTTAATTTTAGAGAACCTTAAGACAGTATATTTTTTCTTCTACCAAAAGAAGTGCTAACAAGTCCAGACTTTACTGTGATGTCAAGGTATGACCACACCTTTGGATTTATCAGTAAGCCACATTTCGCTTCAAACCTCCAAGCAAGAAAAATAATAAATATGTATGCCAAGAGTTGATAACCTCACGTCCAGGAGCCACCTGATTATCATGTTTTCAGATTTCACTACAACTCTACAAGTGTTAATCAAAAAAAGGGTAGGTTAAATGGAACAATAATATCCTGTGACCATGGCATGTGACTGTCCATCTTGATAGCATCATTGCAAATAAGCAAGTTCTATGAAGCAAGTAGAGGAAGTGAAAGGGTTTGACTGAGAAACAAGTAGAGTGGCACAAACTATTGTTAACCACTAAACATAAATGTTATTTAACGGAAAAGGGAGGAGGACACTTACAAGATAGGAAAATATGAAGATCCTGTAGAAAAACTCTCCATCTCCATGCACTGGCCTAAATTCAGAATAGGCACGACAAAGGTTCAGTATAATTCTCTAAGAATTAAAACAACAATATACTGATATGAATCCTCTAAAGTTGAAGCATTTTTTTTTAAAAAATATACCTCTGGCTTCTTGTTCTCAGGATCAGGAACGTAGTATTCCTTATCATCCAAGACTTCCGGCTACAACCATAAGCATGTTACACTAAGCACCTCTGTGGAAAGAGATCAACTAAGACTCTAAAGTATTTAGCAAAGGCAAACAAGAATTGTCTAAACTGTTTCAGAAAGTCAACAATGAGAGGCGTACTCGCTCTCTCCAGCTTGTAGAATACTATTACTACCATTGAATACCAGCAGTTTTGGGATACCCCAAATGCTAAAGTACCAAGGAAGTGATAAAGTACCAAGGAGGCAAGTTATAAAGAATATACCAACTGAGACAATTTCATTAGAGGTGTGAAAACTCAGCCTCCTCCATGGCAGCATTATTGGCATGCCCTCCCAGCGACAAGATTTGAAGATGAGTGCAGGCTGCTCATGCCATCCTTTATGACTATGTTTAAAAATAATTGGAGTGTCCGATTCATCATGTTCGTCTGATCCCTAGAGCATAGCGTCATCTTCAGTTGCCTTCCCTGTGGTAAATACAAAACGTTTAGACTTCGAGTAAATTTAGAGAAGCATTTGACAGCTATCGCACATGTTTCAGAGTTCGATGAACGATTTGGGACAGGATTGCATAAAGTCCAATAGGGCAGTAATAAAGTCGATGCACCTAGTATAGAAACAAAACTGGTTGGAGTAAAACAGGAAAAATATAATAAAAAACACAGGAATTAGTTTTTCGAGGAAAAGTGACGGAGTCGATCCACTGATCAATCGGCTTTCAGGATATAATCCGGAAATGGCAAACATTGAACAAGAGTTCTTAGAGAGGTGACTGATACTCTTCACCTACACAAGATTTCTGCCCGATCTAATTACCCATCTCGCGAACCGATTCAAAAGCCAAGATGTAAGTTTCTAGGGTCGGAGCTCACCAAGAACGGGGATCACCGCTGATCCTGAGCGACGAGTGGGGTTTGAACCGGCCTAAACCCTGATCGATGGTGATTTCAAAGTTCAAACAAATGAGATTGAGGTGCAGCGCGTTGATGTCCTCCACCGCCACGCCGTCGTTCTGCCGCCATGTGTCGGAGCTCCCCTGCGAGTACTGGTTCTCAATTCAGATGAAGTCCAGCGCCCGTTGGATGGCATGGATGTACGCATCCTGGATGCTTCCCTCGATCACGTCGTCCTTGGCTCCTTGCCGGTCACCAGCCCCAGCTCCGTGGCATCCCATCGGGGGGTGTCCAGGAACCCCGCAGCGGCGCCGCCATCGATGGACTGGAGCACCTGTTCCACGACTGGGCGTCGCCCGGCTCCGCTCACGCCTGTTCAACACCGGCGTTGTTCCCGATCCGCAGTGGCCATCGCGGGTGATATAGAAGTGATGCACGGAGATCGTGGGGGTTTCGCTGCGCCGCGGTCCGCGGAGATCGTGGCAGTAGCCCCGCTGTGAGATCAATTTGAATCCTGCAGCAGTGTGTGGTGAGATCAAAAATTGAACTTCGTAGAAACACAACACACATAGGATGGTGGTTTCCTTTTTCCGGCGAGGTCGGAGATTCGAACTTGCGCGTACGCGTTCGTAGCGTCGAGACTGCGCGGGGGTGTGGTCGCAGGGTGAGAGGTGGATTGGATCGTGGACTGCCCTGGGAGGATTGAATCACGGGCTACGGCGTGCCCTGGTGGCCGTCTGTAGCATCGTGGGTGCTTGCCCTAGCCGCCGGTTGCGCTTGCCCTGCCGTCGCGGTTTTCTCGCCGCCCCTAGCCGATCCTACCCTCGTGCGTCCTCCGCATCACTCGCAGCTTGCCGAGCCCACTGTCGGGTGCAACCGCCAGCCGCCCTAAGCAACCCTAGCCCCGCGGCCGAGGATCACGGCCGGGCACGGAGGGGACGGCGGCGGAGAAGCACCGAGGAGAGTTGTTTCGATTTCTTTTTCTCCGCGGCCTTTCCTTCGTGTACGCGTGAAGAGGGATGGGGTGAGGACGTGGTGTGGGCGCGGGTGAGAAGCCTGGTTGTGGGGTCATGGGGTGAGATTCAGGCTTCCCACCCTTTTAGAAGAATTCAATTATAGTATAGATATGCATAATCCATGACAGTGATAAGTTTCTGCAGGCGCCACTAATTATGTTCACCTTCCTTTTCTCAACAGCAACATGAAGAAATGTCCTTCCCTTAGCATCACGTAGACCAGCTGTACCAGGATATTTTTTAACAAACATTTCGATGTTCCTGAAAGCACCAACAGAGGCAGCAACGTGTATGGCAAAGAATCCAGCATGGTCTGGTTGTTACAGGGCATCTAGATTAGCTTCCAATACTTGCCGACAAATTCTTGACGGCCCAAATTGAATCATAAACTTTATAGATGCAGCAAAGTGAAGTGGTGTTCTCCCATTTTCATCCCTTTGTGTGGTAAGGTCCTTGTTTTGTGGGCAGAGGTGTGTCTCATTCCATTTTAACAACTTTGTAAGATCTGCACACATCTTTTTTTCGTTAGACTAACTAATCTTGGTGTGAACAGAACAGTTATATGAATAAATGTTTCTTTAGTGTTGCAAAGTCGGATTAAACAAAAACAATGATATTGTTGACGCTCAAAATTGGCCAATTAAGATAACGGGCATAAAATGCAAGAATAGACCTCACCATTGCGTTCCTCTCGTCGAGACGGTCGAAAAGCATATATAAAATGTCCAATCTGGTGTCCGGATGCAAGAGTTATGCCGTTGGAGAGATTGCGTGCTTTTCGCACAGAATTGTACTAGCGGTAGTACCGGTCCTGGGACCGGTACTACCAGGAATAATTATATTTTTTGGACTAGTTTCATGCAAAAGGTGAGGTTCGCGCAAAAATAAACTACCGGTACTACCGGTCTTCCACCAGTACTACCGGTGGGTACTACCGGTAGGTCATTTCCGAATCAAACTTCCAAATCTCGAACTGATCTTTTTCTAAACCGGTTTTGGGTCAGTTTTGGACGTGGGAAACTTGGAGATTGTGTCTTGGAGTTGTTTTCTACTGGGATAAGACCACCCCCTCTATATATATGAGAGGATCATGGCCGATTGATCCCATCCAATCAATCGTCAACCAAACACAACAAAAACCAATCTATCTTATACCTTTCCTCTATCCTCTAGCTCCGTGCTGCCCCATGGCTTGATCCAGGTGATCAAGGATGGCGTCCTAGGCTCGTCCACCGACCTAGGGCAACTGGCGACCTCCTTGCCCTGACGAAATCCCTCTCAGGCTAGGGCTTTGACGGCTCCTTTGTTAGTTTGCTTGGAAACTAGCCGGTTCTTCATCACGAAAGCACGTTGGTTATCCTTTGGTGGTTTGCTCGTAAACCTCGCAGCTCTTCACCATGTAAGGTGTTGGTTATCTCCTGCCATCGACGAGCTCTACATCGGCTTACCGGTCTCTAGATCGGTTTGCCGGTCACGCTACGTCGTCGCTGCATTGCAGGTCGCCTATATAGGGCTACCTCGAGGGCGTCTAAAGCCCACGTGTGGTGTATTGACCCAATTTAGCGTCAACATACTTTTTGGCGACTCCACTGGGGAACGATTGCTTCGGCTCTACTTTGCAGCCGAATCTCTTTGCCCTAGCCCTTAATCTTCGCTGATCCATCTTCTTGTGATCGCCATTACCATTCAATCCGGCTCAAAAAGGCCGATTGGAGTACCAAGGTGATTCGTCGCATTATTACTGACCCAAAACACAACATGTGATTCGGCTTCACATATTGTTACTAACTCAAGCCGAATTAGTAAGAATTATTAATGGAGTACCAAGGTGATTCGTCGCATTATTACTCCAATAATCCTGAGGTACAACTTGAAAATACATATGATGAGTTTTATAATTACTTTGCAAGTGATCCCAAGGTCCAACTTGCAGATACATGCAATGAATTTTATAATTATTTTGCAAGTGATATAAATTGCCATGTTGGTGTTGCTAGCGATGATACTAGATATGTTGCATCAGCTAATACTTCTAGTTATGTGTATCATGATCAAGAGCCGATGCTTGCTGAAAATTTATTATGTTTTGATTCGTCTAGCAATATACAACATGTAAATCCTTTTTCATCGGCTACAAGTTCAGATTATGTGATTCCACTATTAGACAAGCCGATGGATGAGAGAATTGGCTTTGATGATGTTAATTACTTAGCCAATTGTTCTCAAAATCTAGCACCTTATGCCAATGCTCTAATTCATAATTCGGCTTCATGTGACTCTAGCCGAATCAATGAAAATTCAGCAAGGTGTGTTAAGAATACTCCTTACAATTCGGCTTCACATATTATTACTAACTCAAGCCGAATTAGTAAGAATTCAGCAAAGTGTGAGAAAGCCACTACATGTGATTCGGCTTCATATGCTACTTGTAGCTGTAGCCGAATTGAAGAAGATTTACTCCACACTAGAAATCCATGTGGTCCTCTAAATGGCAGGTACCTACTTATCATAGGCCATATATGTCAGCTATGGATTATGTCAAATCTCCTGGTTGATGGCGGGTACCTAAGTTTGAAAAATTCAGTGGTGAAGATGATAAAACCACTATGGTACATATTTCTACATATCTCTTGCAGTTGGCTCTTGCACGTGCCAGTGATGAAGATTATATGAAAATACGAAATTTCCCTTTATCCCTTACTGGCATCGCTTTTACATGGTTTACATCTTTACCCAAACTTGCCGTTTGGTCATGGTCGAGATTAGTGGAGCTATTCTATAAACATTTTGGATTGTTTAAAAGTAAAAGGCCGATTACAATTGAGTCATCGGCCAAAAGTGGATTACTAGGGGCACTCAAAAAGCAAGTCTTGCTACAGAGAAGCATGAGAAGTGCTAGAAACCGGCTAGACTTGACTTTGCAGGAGCTAAAGGAGTCGTGCGTTTATCCAGTGATTACTACATCATTGGTGAAGATCAAGCTCCTGCGAAAGGAGGGTTGCCCGCTTGCTCCGAGTCAGCTAAGCCGATTACACAATCGGCTAGGCCGACTGCATCTTCTGAGTCAGCGATACTGACCATCTTTGCTGACCTTGAGTCGGTTAAGCCGACTTTAAAGTTGGCTAAGCCGATTCCATCTATTACTAGTGCCCAAGTCGGCCTAACAGACTTCCAGTCTACTGAGCCGACTTCTTTGGTTCTTGCAGCTGCCGAGGCATCTTTGGATAATTCGGCACTAGTCGTTGATCATGCATTGGAGACAAAGGGTGATATCATCCAACTCAAGGATACACATCTCTCCAACATGATCAACAAGGTACAAGACACAAATATTTTGCTTAAATTCCAATCCGGTCATACTATTTCAGTTTTCGCATCTATTAGAGATATCCTTGCAAATAGTTGGAAAAGACCAATTAGGAATAGCATTATATTTGTTGAAAATGAGACAAATTCAGATTCTATCAGTCAACAAATTGTGCTACATGGAAGGCCGATGGTGCTGTTTTGTCAAAGTTAAAACTTTCTAAAAGTAGTTGCAAAGGTGTGGCCAAATGGGTTGATGTCAAATCTGATCCCTTCGTTTGCCTAGCTCTAAAACCGACTCCACAAAAGAATCGGTTGAAGAAATCAAAGTACACCTTTGATTTTACTTTTTTTGATCATGTTTTTGATATATTACTCAAGAACAATTTTATTAGAATCATTGATCACAATGCATTGCCATCAATTCAAAACTTAGAAGAGCTTACATATTGCAAGTGGCATGTTTCCTATGATCATAATACTTGTAGTTGCAATATGTCTCGTCGTGTAATCCAATCAGCCATTGATAAAGGCCGATTGAGATTTTTAAAGCTCAACAATTAGGCTAATTAGATTCAATTGGTCTTGATGAAAAATGGATTTTAAATCGGCTTGAATTAGCCGATTCAAAGCTCAAGACACAAGTGCTCAATAAAGAGATGATGAGCCCTCACGTGAAGACAAGGTTGTTGTCCAAGATGTACAAATTGAACATATTTTAGGGGATAGCATTGTCACTTCAATTTCGAAGACACCGGGGGGGGGGCAGGTGAAATCTCTTCAACTAGAGCGAAAGCCGATTGATCCCATTGAGCAAGGGAAATCGGTGAGGATCCTTCTTTAGAGCATATCTATCAAGATGGAGAAAAGAAGAAGGATACCCATATTGGTAATGGAGGCAAAGCTCACTACAAACAAAAAGATAGAAGACCGAAGCATAGCTTCAAAGAGCTTCTAGCTAAATATGAGAAGATAAGCAAAGCAAATACGATTAATAGATCAAAGAAAGTCCAGCCATCAAGATTGCCTCCAAAGCGCAAATCTCAAGAGAGGAATTAGCAAAAGAAGAGATGTAGTGACTATTGTTTGTTTTTGAGTTCTTCCATGATATGGCTCTTTGTGCGTGATTAGAATCTAAATGTCCTACAATTTGTAGGTTATTGTATCTCAATACTTTCTTTACTAGACTCCAATGTTCCATACCTGTATTTTGTTGATATCTTCTAAGCATCCCGGTTACAAAAGACTTGCTCTTCTAAGTAATTAACACTTTGTTGTAAATTAAATGGAATCTAAATCTGGGTGTGTGCACAACTGAGCGTACTGTAAGCTTTCGACACACTACAAGAAATGTGTCATCTTTTGACATTTGATATATGTCATAATACCAGTGAAATATGTCATAGGTCACCATTTATGACATCAAGTTGATGAAATAGAAATGTCAAAAGATGAGCGTCTATAATGACAACTTATGACATTTAAGTGCTCATGTCATAACATTATGACATTGATTTTGGATGTCATAACCTTTATGACATCTGCTTTATGTCACAAGTTCTTTGATCTTGCTTGGTGGCAAATTCCATATAACCCAATATTTACTTGGACATCATTCAAGACCCACAGCCACACAAGTAATCTAGAATGACATAACTATGCCAAATAATATATTCAATTCATGACCAAGTTCACAAGTCATACATCAACATATTTATTACATCCATCATGAACACCTACTTGTTCAACAAGTGACCTTAGTAACAAAGGTATCTCGAGATAAAAAACAAATGGAAATTTCACATCCATGTCTCACAAGTAACCTTTGTCGGCAAACTAATAGTTCAACCATAGTGCTAGCAGCTAGTCATTCATGGTGTCAAGAGCAAATACTTTAGAATGCTGGAGTTTTCCCATATCCTGCGATAAACAACACATCGAAGCAAACGATCACTTGTTGGAACAAATAAAAAAGTCATAATGGACTTGTATATGTAAAGCCGAAAAAAATCAAGTAACAACAATCCTTTCTCAAACCTGCAACATGTATTTAAGCATTTCACAAGAATACACCAATTCGCACTAATCAATCCGACACTGGTTTCACAAAATCACAGCTAGTAAATGCAACAAGAATAATAAAGTTCAAATATTTGCTCAAGTCAATACTAAAAATTTAGTACATATTGATGAAGTCACAACATCTAATTATATGGCTCTTCATAGATGTTAGTCCTTACCTTGCCATATGGAGAGACTATAAACCGAAGTGTTATGATCTTGTCACCCAACATGTGGCTCCTCATACATGGTGTCTGCAAAAACCAATCCAAACAAGAAAAACAATTCAGAAATAGAAAAGGAAAACAATCCAGGTTAAGCTGTGAAAATTAGATATTTTGGTGCCACTAGATAAATACGCAAGTTTGAACTAATTAAAATTTTCAGCACTGCAGTACATATGCAGACAATTGCTAGACATTCCTGTAGAAATTCCTGCAGCATACACACTAACATTCATATTTAGCAAAAGGGAGGCCGAATATATGCTGCATAGAAGGCCTTTTCTTAGACAAATTCAGTATACAGTACTTCATATCTGTAACAAACTATATACTGAACAAATAAATTAGCTGCCACTATAGTAGTAAAGCAAGTAAACATAAGTAATCTCCTAGAAAAAAACTTGGTAAAGTTATCACCATTTGCAAATCGATTGCTGGAATTCTGAAAGCAAATATATGCCCTAGCTGTAGCTGGAATGAACATATACATGAATAATTTGATAAATGCTACTGACACTGATTAAGAAAATTAGCTAAATAAAAGCTGAACATTTTCTAGATGCATTTGTTTCTCCACACAACAGCAAAATAATAAGGTCCTTTTTTGGACTGTTGAACTGGAAACAAATTTCAGTTCCTCACCTATCTAGGGGGTACAACAAATAGAACCATGTGTATTAATGTGAGAGGAGGGTTGTGAAATTAGTGCCAAGTTGTATTGCAATAGACCTGAACACATATATATGATATGCGCATCAGTGTTATTGAGAACCTAAATGGCGATGTGCATCACTGTCGAGAGCATGAATGTGATAGAGCTAAATGCAAAAATGATATATATATATATATATACACATGTTACAACAGTCTAGAAGCAGTTGTGTAAAATATTTCTATGAAACTAAGAAAGAAGAGAGTAGCTGATTTTGGAAGATTGTTGATTCTCACTAACACTGCAACACAAAACAGATCTGCCAGCTAATAAATTTTTAGGACTGCAACCTAGTTGTAATTTTGGTTTTCCAATCTTACTATCAAAGGTCGCTAGCAGATTTTCCATTGGATTTGATACAAATTAAATTCTGCTTTACAATACAATATATAGAGCACTTCAAAATTCCTGCAGATTAACTGACCTGTGTTGTTGCACTTAGATGGAAGTATGGAACCACAAATGCCTACACATCAAAAGAGAAAACAAACAAGCAATCAACAATCTTCCCTTTTGAAATAGCTTATTGATTTCACAGATCTGCAAAAAGTTAACTAAGCAATATAAAAGTGGAATTCAATGGATATGAAAGATAAAAGCTGGATGGATGGTCCATGAGCAGCAAAGAGAGGAGCCGAACGGATGCACGACCTGGCCACTGTCGCCGCTGCCCTTCATCTTGCCACAGCTGCCGAACGCTTGGACTTGGCTTCCATTGAGAATGAACTGAGACTAAATCACCAGGGCAGTGGATCTCCCCTCCTCACCACCTTGCGATAGTCAAGTAACCAACCAAAGGGGACGAGATAGGGGCGATAGGCTGGTGGAATACGCATTGCGTCAGCTTAGGGCTGCGGCGAGTGGAGGGGCGACGCATAGGAGGCGGGGTGGATGGGCGGCGCAGGGATTCCATCACGAGGAGGGAGGGAGGTGCGCGTTTGGATAAGGCTTGCGGGACTTTTTCTTTTCCTTTTTTTTTCGGGCCACCAATTTGCTGAAGTCTCACGCGGGAAGAAAGTTTGGAGGGCGGGAGAGGATTTTGTCCTTCTACGCCCTGGCCAACTTGAGAATTTGTAAGATTAGTTTTTCGTTTAGAATTTTGTACACTACATAAAATGGGTAGGTATCGACACGAAATAAAATATTGTTGGACAATCACATACGCAAACTGTTTTTTCCATGTCGATAGTCTAATTTTCTAATGGTAAATACTTTACCGCAGTGTAATTATTCTTTTTTAAGGCCGAAGGTCAAACCAATTGGGAAATATTAGTTTTTTAGTAGTGACAATTCCACGTTATTAATTATAAAAAAATAGATTATTTCTATATTATGTTGAAACCAATAGATTTCTGTTAGTTTCTCCAAATGTTAGTTATTAATTCCTTGTCGTTTTCATATAACCGATAGAAATATGGGGCACTAGGAAAATCTTAGTTTCTAATAGCATTATGTTCTTGCGATATTAACAGACACAAAGACCTACCGTAAGCTCTAGGATGTTTATTGTGACATAAATTTGTTTTTGTCACAAGTTTTCCATACCTCCCAAATAAATGTCATAAAGTCACACATTTAGTGACATTTTGACAAGATGTCATGCCATAAATGTCATAAGATGACACATTTCTTGTAGTGACAGTTGAAGCGTATGGAACTGTTCTCATGCGATCGCGATAGTCTTGGGACATTGATGTCCCTCACACTTGTCATCTTTGACAATAGAAACAGTGAAGGTTTATACTTATGCATATTGAATTTCTTCAAAGACTTTCTCTACATATGCCTCTTGGGATAAACCCAATACCCTTGACTTCTATCTTGGTGAATCTTTATGTTCAAGACAAAAGAAGGTTCACCTAAAACTTTCATATCGAAATTTGAGAACAAGAATCTCTTGGTTTACTGCAGTAGAGCGACATCACTATTTGCTAGTAGAATATCGTCTACATACAGTATTAGGAAAACGTATTTCCCATTCTTAAGCTTTACTTAGATGCTATTGTCCTCAACATTCTCTTTGCAACCCAAATTTTCTGGTCATCTTATCTAACTTTAAATACCACTGTCTAGATGCCTGCTTTAATCCATAAATGGATTTCTTTAGGCAACAGCCCATTCTTTCTTTATATCATAAAACTTTCGACTGTGCCATGTATACTCTTTCTCCTAGATCACCATTTAGAAAATGCTATCTTCACATCCATTTGATGCAATTCTAGATCAAAATATGCCACTGGGGCCATAATCTATCCCTTCTCGCTGAGTGAAAACTTTTTCTACCAATCTGACTATGTATCTTTCTATGTTCCCTTCGGAGCCACATTTTATCTTGTAGACCCATTACAGCCTACTGCTTTGGCTCCATCAGGAATCTTCTCAAGCTCCTATACTTTACTGGCAATCATGGACTTTTAATTCATCTTCCCACTACTAATTTTTGACCTTGTTTCAACACCCGAAAAGTGTTGTAATATGCCCAAAATAGTTGCAATAGCAGAAATAGCAAATGAAGTGGGTGCACCATGGTTTCTTGCCACTTAGATGCTTTAGCGCTCCTCATAGCTTCTTCAAATGAAGTGGGTTCACCCTCCATCTGAATTTCTTCACATTCATAGACTATGTACTCATTTGAAATTGGAGACTTTCTTGTTCTTTGAGGTCAGCCAGAAAGTTCAACTACTAGCATCTCTTCTTCTTGGGGTTATTTTAGTTGGGGCCGCTGTTCCTCAACTATGGGTTCATTCGGCTCCTGAGGGACAGGTTCCGAATTAGTCATGGACGAAGTAGCAGCAGGTGTCGTCACCACTGATGTGGATCCAACTACAACAGGCAGCGTGAAGAGGGGTTCTTGCACCATAGGAATGGACACGAACACCCACTTCTCTTCAAGGTTGATTTCTCGCGCTGCCTTGCTCCCCTTGATCATCTAATCCTCTAGAAAACTAGCATGTTTCATTTCCACAAACTTGGTATGTCTTTCAAGGCAGTAGAAACGGAAACCTTTCGAATTCTCTGGATAGCCAATGAAATGGCAACTTACTGCTTTGGGGTCTAGCTTTCCTATGTTTGGGTTAAATACTTTTGCTTCAGCAGGGCTCCCTGTCGACGAAATATCGGCGGCAGTCTACCTAGGGTATGCCTAAGGTAGTAGATTGATCGGTAAGGCACGCTAGATGACGAACAAGATGTAATCAAGAGGCACAAGACACCGTGTTTATACAGGTTCGGGCCATGATACGTGTAACACCCTACGTCCTGTGCTCTTGATAGAGTTGTGTATTGATATGGAGATGAGTTTTGGGGAGGGTGTCCCCGCTCGCCTTATATAGTGGGGGAGCAGGATTACAAGCCCGATATTTCCGGGGACAAATGTACATACAAGGTAACAACCTTTATCCGATCCTATCTCCCGTGATCGATATCTTCACCGCCGACCGAGATCGCCATTTAGTCCGCCCTTCCTTCCTTGTCTTCCAAGGTAGCCGACCGCACTTGGGCCCCGTCGGCCTTGCACTCTTGGGCCAAGGATCTTAGTCCGAGCAGGCCTAAAGTCGGGTCGTGCGGGTATAGGGGTTAATACCCCCACAGCTAGTCCCCGAGCATCATGTGTCTTGAGGCTTCTGAAGATTTGCATGCATCCGACCGGTAACTGGTCGGGCTCTTTGAGCTTCTGCATGCCGCTTTTAGCGAAAGATGCATGTTGCTCTTTTTATGTGTAAAAGAAAAATTTGTCAACCGTCCCATGACGTGGGCCCACAAAAAAAGAAAAGATTTTTCTTGACGCATCGTAACGACCGGACCACCGTGGAGTGCCGCATAAAATTTGCCCAAGTCACTGCAAAGTGACGTGGGCCCACGTAGTCGCCGAGCCTGATATAAGGTGTGAAACAAGTTGTGTCAGGATCTAGAGTCTGGTGTACTGAATTCTTGACGGTAGCTTTGCCGACCAGTTTGTAGTGCTGGAGATGGGAATGGGACTGTGATAGCCCTGCTAATCAGTCCCCAGCTATAAAATGGCGGCTTGGCCGACCAGGTCCCCGGGCCGTAGAATAGACTTGTGCTAGCTCGCTAACCATCTCTCGAGTGTTAAAATGGCGGCCGTGCCGACCAGGTCCCGCATAATGGAAAAAAGACCGTATTAGCTCGCTAACCGATCCTGGTGAAAACATGGCGGCTAGACCGACCGCGTGCTCATGACGAAAAAAAAACAAGAGATCGACCACAACTATGTTGTGTCTAGACACGTAGCTTTGCAATTGTCTAGAGAACATGGCTGATGTATACGAAAAGGTGTAGTAGGGAAAACCAACATTGTCGATTGAATGGAGGGTAGCTTTGCGTACCGACCAAACCCCAATTTGCCATGTGTCGAAAGAGCAAGACGGACCCAGTGCTAGCTCCATGCCTTTGGCATGGGGAACACGGTTATAAACCGCAAGGTTCCGGTCCTTAGGCCGCGCCGAAGGCTAACTAGATGGAAAATGATACACCTTTGATGTACCCTTGCGTAATACGCGCCGAAGCGGGCCCGTGCTAAGCATCGAGCCTCATAAAGGACCACAACGTGTTTGTTTTGGTCGATCTTGTGCATCATTCCAAAAAGCATGGTAGTTTGTGCCGAGAAGTGAAGAAGAGGAAAATGACTTAGTCATTACTCTGACCGGAGCTTAGCTGGTCGGCCGAGCCCTCTATTACCATGTGTCCATAAATACGCGTTAAACCATCTTAACTTTGTTAAGAGAGATGAAAAAGCTGTGCTTTTTGTACTCAGTCCCCAGCTTATTGCCAGTGGACTAGGTCAACAGAGGTCGAAGAAAACAGTGTGGCACATGGAAAAAATCACACGTGGATAAAAGTTTAAAAGGCAAGAACTGGCTTTGTGCGCACGTACATCCACGTGCGCCGCAAAACGTTTGGGTGGAACCGCCAAAAGTAGGGCGAGTCCACCGCTCGGTTCTTGCCAAAGAGGCGCTGCGGCCAAATAAAGTACGGGCATGGGGATAAAATATGAAGGCCCACCCGTGTCGGCCCATTTAGAAAATGACCCGACGGAGTCAACCCTAGGTCCGTGCGGGGACCGCCGATTCGTATAAAAGGGGGAAGGCGGCCGCCGCCGCCCGATCCTCTTTTCATTTCCGGGCGGTTCCACTCCCTTCTTCTTCTTCCCACTCGAGCGCACCACACGCTCCTCAAACCCTAACCTCCACTGCCGCCGCCACACAGCCAATCCCGCCGCCCCGCAACTTGCCGTCGCCCATCTAGTCGAGCCGGGGTCACAGGGTAGCGAGCCGGAGCGCGCACCGAAGAAGGGAGCGGAGGAAACCGGAGATGGCGGGCGGGCAGCTGCAGCTATCGGAGGTGGCGAGGCGGAAGATCATGGCGGAGCATTGGGGCCCATCGAAGACGATCCCCCACTCCACCTCCATGAAGAACTGGTTTGACAAATGGTTTTACATGAGGCAAAATCCGGAGGGAAGGCTGGTTCCCAATGACGTGGCGCTGGTGCCGAAGCCGAATGTGAAATGGTCGGCGAGGCCCAATGTGACGGAGATGGAGCAGGTGGACGAGCTGCTGCCGCTCGTGAATAGGGAGCGTGTGCACGGCGTGATGGTGGCGGTGATGTGGTGGCAGCATCGCTTGCAGCCGTGCAAGGAGAGGCCCTCCCTGATGTACGAGTACAGGGGATTGACGGATCCATCCCACGAGGGGACGGATTCTATGGAGGCAAAGGAGATGACCGCTCGGGGCACCGAGTGTTTTCACAATTTTGATCCGGCGAAGATGGCGCCAAAGAAACCTCAGACGCCGTACACGGCTGCCTATCCACCGCCAGTGGTATGTTGGCATCTTGCGCTCCTTCATGTGTTGAACTTATGCTTGTGTGGTTATTGATGGTGACATTCTTGTGCAGGGTCGTGCCACCTATATCTCGGACGTTCCATCCGAGGAGTGGCCCCACGGTGAAGGCCAGGGCTATGAGCGCACGCTGGAAGAGCGTCTTGCTCGGGTGGCGGCCCTTGATGACGAGCCGAGCGATGGGGATGGCGAGGAGGAGGCCGCGCAGGGCTCTACGCCACGGGCGCAACGGGCATTGCGGCGAGTGGCCGCCAAGCAACCAGAGTCCCGAGCATCGCCGCAGAAGACCAAGACTCTGACGAAGAGGAGGAGGAGGGCACAGATTTCGTCGTCGTCGTCGGGGGGCTCAATGGATGATATTCCATTGAGCCAGCTGTACAAGAAGGCCCGGACCGAGGAGTCGCCGAGCGTAACGCCGCCAGCCGCAAGCCCAGGGATGTCACTGGGAGCTGGCGCACCTGACCTGCCGTCGCCGAGTAGGCTAGCGAGCCGCGATGCCTCACCGGCACCGCTACGGCCGCAAGACGTGGGGGCGACTGGTGGCGGAGAAGAGGGGCAAAGCCAAGAGGTGCCCTTGGAAGAGCAGCCCATAGCCTCCGAAGCCGTCCAGCATGCTCCTCTGGAAATGCCACACGTGGCGGCGGGTGAGGACGTTCCGACTACGGCCGTCATCGAAGACCCTGCGGCCACAACAGCCGACCAGGTGGACGAGGCGGATGGCGCCGTGCCGACCACGGGGGATGATGAGAACCTGGGTGCCACGACGGCGGAGCAGGACTCCGAGGTCGGTAATGCAGCTCCAACCTCGGGAGTTGACGAAGTCCCGGGCGCGGCAGTGGCGGAGCTGGTGACTGTGACGGCGGAGCAAGCCACCGGTGCGACCTCTCGTGATGGAGGGAGTAGCTGTGGTCGTCGGCATGACCGCTTCCAGTCGACCTTCTCTGTCATGGCGAGGTAATGATCGAGCCTCGAGTTTTTGCAAAATATGCGCCGAATGAAAGACTGAAAAGCCGCTTATGACGCGGGGAAACCGAGGTGGTGCCCCGAGCCGACCACCGCCCGATCCCGTCGTTGGCGATGAGACGGGCGCCGGAGTAAGAACACGGCGTGCCGAGCCGGGCACAATGGTGATGTACACTCCGGTGTTTGGCCCGCCACCGCGTCCTGAAGTCACAGCGACCACGCAGGAGACTGGGCAGAGCTCAGGAGGTGGAGCCGTTGACGCGGCGAAGGAAGAGGAAATTCCGGAGGACGCCATGCGCCAAATGGAGGGGACCGTGACAAAACTGCTGCGACAAGTGCAGGTATGTTGGTGCACGGGGAGCTGTTTTTCTTGCTGGCGATGAACATCTGTGTAACCTGACTGACAGTGTATTGGGCAGAGCGTAGGCCGGGCCGCCGACCATCGAAAGCGTGCCTTAGAGCGGCTTGAGGCCACAGCGGCGGAGAATACCCGTCTGCTCGGCGTGGTCGAGCAGCTGAGGGGCTCCGTACAGGGGCTGAACGCCCAACTGGCGGCTCGCGCGGCCGAGCAGGGGGAGGTGGCCGAGCATGTGAGGCAGCTGTTGCAGCAGAAAAGAGGTATGTAAAGTCCCTGGTGTGAGGGAGGCTTGGTCCGCTTGACGGAGCTGTTATGGTGATGCCTTTGTTTGCACGCAGATACGGAGGAACGCGCCGAGCGGGCGGAGAAGGCGATAGCGGAGATGCGCCGGCAAATGGAGGAGCAGGCCGCTCGTCATGCGGCCATCCAGCAGGATCTTGAAGGTATAGCTCGTCCCCCTTGGATTGGGTTGTCAGGAGGTATGAGTCTGTATCTCATATTGCTCGTGGTGTGCAGGCCGCCTCCGTGAGTCGCAGGAACAGGTCCAGGGCTTGCGCGCGGATGCTCAGCGCATTGGAGGCGAAGTGGCGGAAATTGTTGGCGGTATCGCCCCGGTGCTTAATGTGTTAGCCGAAGATGAGGCGGAAGCCATCACGCCAGAGACGCCGCTGGGCACCATCGCTGCTGCGAGTCGGGCGTCTTGGCCCCGTCTGCAGGAGTTTGTCAGGGAAGGTGCGGAGCACGTGGGTTCCCACGTGCTTGCTGTGGTGCGTTCCCACAGTCCCTCGATCAACCTTGAGCTTCATGGAAGGGACGGGCGCCGGCACCCGCGTGGGACGCGGCCAAGAGCTCGGGCGTGACTCCTAGAGACGTCCAAGGCAATGGTGAAGAATATCCGCATAGTGCCTTGAATATTGTAATGTGCTTCTGTCGTGTCTTGTTCCGAAGGGCGGGAAAACTTGTTACGGTGTGACGTGTAACATGGTCACTTTTGCTACCTTGCGGCAATGGCCGCGTTATTATACGTGAACGCGTTTAGCTTTATTTCTTGATCGCGTCTTGTAGAGGTAGGAGTAAAAAGATCGCAAATGATGCCCGGAGAAGCACTTTAAACAAGATGAAACAGCACAATCTTTATTCAATCGACTTGAATCGAGAAAATACAAGATAAGTACATGTAACTCTTTAGCACGAGGTGCTACGGGTAGAACTTCCGTAGGTGGTCAATATGCCATGAATTCGGGACATCCACCGGGGGGTCGTCCAAGGTGCACAGCCGATATGAGGTTGGCCTTGTGACCGCCTTGATCATGAATGGCCCTTCCCAATGGGAGGCGAGCTTGTGGATGCCGGCGAGGTTTTGTTTGCGCCGTAGAACCAGGTCGCCGACCATGAAGAAACGTTCTTTGACGTTACGGTTGTAGTATCGGCGCATGGAGGCCAAGTACTTGGCCGTGCGTGCGCAAGTTTCGAGTCGCTTTTCTTCAACGGGAGACCGACTTCTAGGGCTCGGGTGTCGTTGGAGACGTCTTCGTCATATTGGACGACACGTGGGGAGCGAAAGGCAATTTCGTCAGGGAGGACCGCCTCGGATCCAAACACCATGAAGTAAGGAGAGACGCCAAAGTGTTGCGACTTGGCCGTGTGCGGAGTCCCAGTTATGGCCGGAGCTCTTTGAGCCATCGGCCGGGACGTTGTTCGTCTTCGTCATCCTTGTAGAGGCGTTTACGTAAGGCATCGAGTATCATGCCGTTTGCTCGCTCGACCTGTCCGTTGGCCCGTGGGTGGGCAACGGAAACGTACTTCACCTTGATACATTTGCTGTCGCAGAAGTCAAAGAAATCGCTTCCGGTGAATGTGGAGCCGAGGTCGGTGATGATGGAGTTTGGGACGCCAAATCGATGGATGACATCGTTTAGCATTTCGGCTGCCTTTTTGGCGGTAGCCTTGACCAATGGCATGTACTCGATCCATTTGGAGAATTTGTCGATGAGTACGTAAACGTATCGGAAACCACCAGGAGCCTTCTTGAAAGGGCCGATCATATCAAGCCCCCAGCATGAGAAGGGCCATGAGGCCGTGATTGTCTACAGTTGATGAGCCGGAATGTGTGTTTGCTTGGCAAAGAATTGGCAGTTGACGCAGTGACGAACCAACTGCTCGGCATCGGCGACAGCAGTTGGCCAGTAAAAACCTGCGCGATAAGCCTTGCCGACCAGCGTTCTGGAGGCGGCATGGTTGCCGCACTCGCCGGAGTGTATCATGTCGAGGAGTTTTATGCCAGCGTCCTGCGTTACGCATTTTTCCAAGATTTCCTGCTTGGCATTTTTCCGCATGAGCTCGCCGTCCATGAGGATATAATGCTTGCTGCGTCGTACTATGCATTCGCGCAAGATGGGATCGTCTGGCACGTCTTCGTTGGTGATGTAGCGGATGAAGTCCAGACGCCAGTCGGACTGGTCGGGCGTGGTCGGCGTGACGTCGGGCGACTGCTCTTGCGATGCCGACGCATGCTCGGCCATGGCATCTTCGTCATCGTCGATATTCATCAAAGCGATGTGATCGGCTGTCACGTTGCTTGGCGTTTGAGGGCGCGGAGGGTTGAAGTCCGGCTTTGCTGGGAAGGGAATTTGTGCCTCTGAGGGCACCGACACGGATGGTTCGAGCAGGTCGTGAACGAACACACCGTGTGGGATGGCGGCTCTGGTGGAGCCAAGCTTTAATAATTTGTCAGCGGCGTCATTGTTGTCGCGTACGACATGATGGAACTCGAGACCATAGAATTTGTCCTCGAGCTGTCGAATTGCGGCGACATAGGCCTCCATTCGCTCGCTGGTGGTGTCCCACACCTTGTTCACTTGGTTGACGAGAAGGAGGGAGTCGCCGTATACCATTAGACGCTTTATACCGAGCTCGACGACGAGGCGCAATCCATGAAGCGCGGCTTCGTACTCAGCGGCGTTGTTCGATGCCGGGAAATGGATGCGAAGGACGTAGCTGAGCTCGTCTCCGGAGGGGCAGTAAAATGCACGCCAGCGCCCGCGCCATCGATTTTGAGCGAACCATCGAAGTACATTTCCCAGTACTTGTGATTGGACTCGTACCAAGGGGTGGTAAGGTCCGACCACTCAGCCAGAAAGTCAGCAAGGGCTTGTGACTTGATGGTGTTGCGGTTCTTGAACTTGACAGAGTATGCCATAAGTTCAAGCGCCCACTTGACGATTCGACCACTGGCGTCCTTGTTGCACAGGATGTCGCCTAGCGGGAAGCTTGTGACCACCGTGATCTGCCGAGATTGGAAATAATGTAGAAGTTTTCGCTTGGTAATCAAAATTGCATATAGCAATTTTTCAATGTGGTGGTAGCGGTGTTTGGAATCATTGAGCACTTCGCTAACGTAATAAACCGGGCGCTGGACCGGGTAAACGTGACCAGCTTCCGTTCGCTCGACCACTAGTACCGTGCTGACTACTGTTGACACCTCTAACACCACTCACGCTAAGTTGTCATCCCTAGCATGGCGCCAGAAGTGTTGGTATAGAAACGCTCCTCTAATCAAGAAAAATATGGGATCCGCAAGCGAGGATAATACACCATTGTAGCATTTTACCAGAAGTATTCCGTATCGTTATTTATATTTAGCTCAAAGGAAAGAACTACGGACTTAAACAATGAGATGAACTTGCTAAACACGACTACTTATGAGTGATTGATTGCACAAATCACATACTTTGCGCGAGGGGTAAACCATGATAAATAATAGAATATAAAGTAATAAGCTCGTGGTATAAATCACACGTAGATTAGATATAGACTACTCACAAAGGTAGGTTGACATCTCGATTAGTTCAAGAAATAGAAATCCTATGTAGGTTCTAATCTACTAAGTCATTCATCTACTCCAACTCTACACTATCATATATAGCACAAAAGACTCTTCATCTATGTATAAGGATCATTGCTATAACAAGCCAAGACATAGCAGACTTACTACGCAACTTTGGTTCTGCTAGACCTACCAACGGGGATGGAATACGAGGACTCAACGGAACCGTCACTTCCGCGATCTACCACACGACCCGGCCAATAGGGTGCATTTGCGAAACGGCATCTAAGCACCATGCTTACATGAAATCTACCACCTAACCCTCCCGCGAAGAGAGCTAAGCGCTTTGCAAACATATACATAAACTTATCACCAATCATAACCATATCAAATGTAGAACTAGAATAAACTAGGAACATAATAAACAAACATAATGATATTTAGAATAAAGTCACAAGAATAGATACAAGATAATACCAATTCGATGATGAAGATCCGGAATTCCGAGCACAGCGCCCGATTCTTCCTCTATCTAGTCTAAACCTATGTAGAACTTGAAGATCTAGAGTAACTATTCTAAATCTCTCGTGGAGATCTCTCTCTAAACCCCGGCTTTGCCGATGGCTACCTCGAATAATGAATTCTAGACTGAATTAGGGTTTTCCCGGGGGGCCGGGGGCTCAATATATAGCCCCTAGGATGCACCACGGCCATCGGATCAAACCGACCTAAACGGACGATAATTATTCATCCTCAAAGGCGGTGGAGGCGGGATCCGCGAGCCTCCACCGATTGGTGGAGTGGGGAGTCGGCCGACCCAAGGAGGGAGTCGGCCGACCCACCACAATGCCCGTGGGTCCCCGCTTCTGTGGTCTCGCTCCGGAGTCTTCTAGAGTATACAATTTTACCCGTTCGGTCTTTCTCTCTATGTAATCATGACATGTGGGCCTCCTTGGATGTTTTCCCGATAATCCCCTCGCAAAAACACATATTCACCAAAACTCGTGGAATCCGTCGGTTTAAACCCTAAGTCTATGGTGGTGAACAGATTATACCCCTCTTTCTCTCTCTGGTTGACATATAAAATTGATCATTAACGACCGTCAACAACTACTCGGTCGGTGGCTGCGATGTAGAGGAGCATTTCTTCGCCGTCATTGCGCGCCGTAAGGACCGGAGGATTGGTTAGGTAAGTCTTTAGTTCCATGAAGGCGGTGTCTTCCTCTGCCGACCACTCGAATTTCTCTTTTGCTTTTAGCAATCGAAAGAAAGGCAGCCCTTTTTGCCCTAGTCGTGATATGAAACGACTTAGGGCCGCCATGCACCCTGTTAGCTTTTGGATGTCTTTGACACATTGAGGGGGCTGCATGTTGAGGACGGCTTGTACTTTTTCGGGATTAGGGCGTATGCCGTCTTGGCTCACGACGTTGCCGAGCAGTATGCCGGAGGGTACGCCGAAAATGCATTTGGTGGGGTTCGATTTCCATTGGTATACATTTAGGGGGCGTCGAACGTTCGTCGGAGGTCGGCGACCGTGGAGCCTGGACCGTGCGGTTTTTACCACCACATCGTCCACATACGCCTCGACAAGGCGATCTCGATCTCATCTTCCGTGCAACTTTGGATTGCTCTTTGGTACGTGGCGCCAAGCATTCTTGAGGCCGAAGGACATTGTTTTGTAGCAAGAGGGCGCCAAAAAGGGGTGATGAAGGATGTTTTCTCCCGGTCGGCGATAGCTAGGGAAATTTGGTGGTAGCCGGAGTAGCGGTCCAAGAAGGAAAGCGGCTCGCGGCCGCGGAGTCGACGACTTGGTCGATACGTGGTAAGGTGAAGGGGTCTTTATGGCAAGATCTCGTTGAGAGCGGTGTAATCAACGCACATTCTCCATTCTTTATTCTTCTTGCGTACAAGGACCGGATTGGCAAGCCAATCGGGATGATACACTTCTTTTATAAAGCCTGCGGCTAATAGCTTTGCTACTTCTACCCTAATCACCTCCCTCTTGTCGTTCGCGAACCGTCGTAGCTTTTGCTTCACCGGCTTGGCGGTTTGGAGACATTACGAAGTGCTCGGCCCGTTCCGGGAACACCCGGCATGTCCGGGCCGGTTTCCATGCAAACACGCCGATGTGATCCCGAAGGAACCGACGAGCGCGCTTTCCTATTTGCTTTGGAGAGGTTGGCCCCGACCAGGGCGGTTCTTGTCTTGTCTCCTGGGACGAGCTCGATTTCCTTGTACTCCCGGTTCTTCTTGGAGGAGCGTTTGGCCTCTTTGAGAGGTATCTCGAGGTTGGCTGGAGGGACGGCCTTGGCCTCTAGTACCATATCTGCCATACGGGCTCGGAGGTCGGCGAGGTCAGTGGCGGCGAATGAAGCTGACTCGCAGTGACACGCCATGAGGACGTTGCTGCGAAGGGAGAGGATGCCCTTCTCCGTGGGCATCTTGAGCACCATGAAGCCGTAATGCGGGACCGCCATAAATTTGGCGATGCCAGGTCGACCAAGGATTGCGTGGTAGACACCTTCGAAGTCGGCGACGATGAAATTAAGGTACTCGAAGCGAAAATGCTGCTTTGTACCAAACTGAATTCGGAGGGTGACTTGGCCAAGGGGCATGGAGGGCTTTCCTGGCATCACCCCCCAGAACGGCGAGTCGTAGGGTTCCAGGTCTTCTGTCTTCATGCCGAGCTCTTTGTATGTCTGTAAAAGCAGTATATTTAAGGCAATCGCCACCGTCGACCAACACCTTCTCGAAGCGGAGGTGCTTGATGACGACGGTCCAAAACAAGGGGGAAGCGAGGAGTCTTCCCCTCGCGCCCACATGTCTCGCTTCTAGGAGATTGGTCATTCCGACCCGTGCGGGTGCCTTGACGTCGGCGACGCGTTCCCCGGGTCGGCGGCTGCGAAGGCGATTATCGACCGTCGGAGTAGCTTTTTGTCCTTTGGGATTCCGTGGCGACCTTGCCGCCAAAAATAACGGCGACGTTCCCTTTCGGGTTCTTTGAACTCGTGGCGACCGTCATCATCCGAGGTGTTGTCGTCTCGTTCCTTCTTGACTTCCTTGTCGGCGTTGCGCTTGTCCTTCCGATTCTTGTTGCCGCCCCGCGGTCGCCGCGTGTCAGCTTTCTTGAAGATGTTCGCAAAGCCCCAACATTGACCCATCGTGTGGCCTTTGTTTGGGTGCCTTGGGCAGTCTTGGCTGAGGACCTTGTTGTAGCCCACGTCGTATGGCTTATCTTGACCGCTGACGTTGTGGACGCGCGGTTTCCGCGGTAGCGCCGCCATCGTCGCGTCGGTTCCGCTTGCGTCGTGCCTATCGTCCTCGCGGCTGCGGCTACGGCTAGCTCGCGGCGGAAATCACGCCGGTCGTCCTCACGGGCTGCGGCTGCCATTTTGCGCCGCCGGGCCGCCGAGAGCGCGTCTGTCGTCGCGGTTTCCGCGGTCCCGCGCGCGGTGATCGCGATCGCGGTCATCGTCGTCGTCACAGCGGGGTGGTCGGCGAGATGTACCGGCCTCTTTGCTGGATCGCAAGGCATCGTCGACACGTGTCCATTCGCCGGCGATTTTCAGGGCTTCGCCCATCATCTTCGGCTGAGTTCGGAGGAGTTCGATCTTGCACTTCTCATTGCGAGGTTGGGTGAGCCCTTTGATGAAGAGCTCGACGGCTTCTTGCTGTGTGATGTCCGTTACCGTTGTCCATATGTCATTGAAGCGGCGTATGTACTCGCGTAGAGGTTCGTTGGGGTAGTCGTGGATCTGGGCCAAGGCGTACTTGGAGCCAGGCTGATGACACGTAGCCTTGAAGTGCTCGGACAGCATTTGGCGAAGCTGAGGCCAGCTATGAATCGAGCCCTCGCGTTGGCACATGAGCCAGTTGGTTGGAGAAGGGCCCGGGACTACGGTAAGTAGTTTGCCATCACACTTTCGTCGCCTCCTGGCTGCTCGGATTGCGGTCTCATACGGGGAAGAGCGGCGGTCGGATTCTTGCGGCCATCGTAAGGTTGCACCTCACTGGCCTTGAAGTTCCGCGGCCAATGCACCTCCCTGAGTCGGTCAGAATATGGCTTGGGGCCGGGGATCTCAAAATGGCCCCCGTAGCGCCGATCATCGTCGTCGTAGCGATCCCTGCGCCGGTGCTGGTCGACGTCATCATCGCGGAAATCTCGGCGGCCACGCCGCTCCCGGGGTCGTCGTGGTGAGTCCTCGCGGCGGCGTCTATCCGGCGATCGCCGGCGGCGGTCGCGGTTTATGGATCGTACGTCATGGCTGGACGAATCGGAACTGGAGTTGCTGGAGCGATTTGAAGAGTGTGCCGGTCTGTTGCTTGGGTCGTGATTCGCGGATCTTTCCCCTAGCTCTGGGCGGCGGCTGCGTTGGGCGGATCTTTGCCGGGACTTCGGAGGTACCTCGGCCCGGCGCATGCGATTTACTCCCCGAGCGCCATCGGGTGGTCGATGATTTCTTGACCGCTTGGGGTGTGAGGCATTGCCTCCAACTTGCTCTTCGCCACCGCGATATTGGTGTCGGCGTTTTGTGAACCCGACGGCGTCCGGCCGAGATCAAATTCGTCGGCCAAGTTGCGGTTGACATGGCGAGCCTGATCGGCCCGTCGTTGCTCTTCGTCTCGTTCGCGATCGCGCCGAACAGCGCGATGCGCATTGCGTGCGATGCGGTCGCGGCGTTGATCGGGAGTCTCATTGTCAGCGGACGGCTCGTCATTGCTGGCCATGAATACGGTGTTGCCAAAGCCAGGAGGTCGTTCGAGGCCATCCTCTTCACTGCTTGGCTCGGTGACTGACTGGTGAATCTCCTTATCTAGAGTGTTATTATCGACGATCTTGTCGACGTCCATCGTCATTGGCGACACCTGCGTTGTCATGGAGCTCGGTGTCTCGGTGGGAGCGGGAGGCGCATAGCCGATTGTGTCGAGGAGTTGACCTGGAGATCCTGCCTCGAGGGCTGCCTTTACGGCAGAGGGGAGTGATGGGGTGCTTGATTCCTCCATGTCCGACGGCTGTGCTGCAGCGTCAGGCATCCCACCTGAGGTGATCATGTTGACGAAGTGGGGCGAGGTCGGTGGATGCCTGGACGCGGCGGCGTTCTTGAGCCCAATGGAGGAAAGAGCTCCTCGTAGGACGCGGCGGCGTTCTTGAGCCCAAACATGAAAGGGCTACCCGATCTCTCTGATCTGTCGTCCAGCGCAGGGTGTGGCGGGCGATTGAGCGTCGACCTCGGACGATCCGATCTAGGTAGATCTGGATCTGACCGGGATCCCTGCGTGTTATAGCGTCTTCGCCGCTGTACGGGGATAAACCCGTCATCGACCCGGAGGTCGGCAAGTTGCTTGAGCGCGGATTCCGCGAGGGCGAGAGTTTCTGCCAATCCTTCTCCATGGTGATCAATCATCTCGATCAGATCTGAGTTATCGACCCGGCGTCTCTGGTAGCACGGGATCGATGGGCGGACCATCGGCCATAGCAGCCTCTCCGTGAGGTCGGAATCTCGTCCTTGCGGTGGAGTTGCGTCCTGAGCGTCGAGTGCGGTCGCCTCGACAGCCGGCGCTACCTTGGTTACGTCACAGGAGCCGAAAGAGCCGAAGGTGATCGGAGTGATGTCGTCGAGGTCCATGGAGGCAGGGAACGAAACCATCCTGTTCATCTTGAGATCTAAACTTGCACCCCCTACCTGGCGCGCCAGTGTCGACGAAATATCGGCGGCAGTCTACCTAGGGTATGCCTAAGGTAGTAGATTGATCGGTAAGGCACGCTAGATGACGAACAAGATGTAATCAAGAGGCACAAGACACCGTGTTTATACAGGTTCGGGCCACGATACGTGTAACACCCTACGTCCTGTGCTCTTGATAGAGTTGTGTATTGATATGGAGATGGGTTTTGGGAGGGTGTCCTGCTCGCCTTATATAGTGGGGGAGCAGGATTACAAGCCCGATATTTCCGGGGCACAAATGTACATACAAGGTAACAACCTTTATCCGATCCTATCTCCTGTGATCGATATCTTCACCGCCGACCAGAATCGCCATTTAGTCCGCCCTTCCTTCCTTGTCTTCCAAGGTAGCCGACCAGACTTGGGCCCTGGTCGGCCTTGCACTCTTGGGCCAAGGATCTTAGTCCGAGCAGGCCTAAAGTCGGGTCGTGCGGGTATAGGGGTTAATACCCCCACACTCCCCCAGCCACTCAAATAGCTGAGTGAGGGTTTCCTGCCGGTCCACAATTCATACAGTGTTTTGCTTACTGATTTGCTAGGAACTTTATTGAGAATATGAATGGCGGTTTTCAAGGCCTCCATCCACAAACTCAAAGGTAGAGTGGAATAGCTCATCATGCTGTGCACCATATCCATTAGAGTATGGTTATGCCTTTCTGCTACTCCATTTTGCCGTGGGTCGCCTGGCATTTAATACTGGGCTACTGTGCCATTTTCCTGTAAGAACCTTGTAAAAATGGTCTAGGAACTTGTCCTTAAGGGGTATGTCGACCGTAGTACTCCCTTTACGGTCTGATCTTACTACTGTGATTTTCTCGTCAAGTTGATCTAAAGCTTCTGAGCGTTCTTTGTGCATCAATTCCAATGCTCCTGTGCTTCGCTTAGCAACTTTATTTATGTCCTTTACTAAATTGCTTTAATGCAACCAATGCATTGCTCTAACTCTGAGGATTCTAGCAATGGGAGGATTGATTCTTTCTATTCCCCCCCTCGAAATATGGCATAAACGATAGTGCCATAATTTCAATGAGGAATCAATTCTCTTCCTTTTCTTGCTTGCGCTTTCTATCATTGCATTCTCAGCATTATTACATTCAATATTCACATTCTCAGACATATAAAATAAATAAAGTTTGTCTTGTCGGAAGGCAAGACGCACACATTTATTATGTAGCT